>SKCR01037886.1:0-74325 GCA_019454045.1 Zanthoxylum bungeanum | reverse complement strand
GAATTGAAGTTGTGCCTGATCAATTTCAAGAAAATTGGATTGGATCAATTTTCCCAATTCTTTAGGTTGAACATGAAACTTGAAATTGGGTAAAATGTGTTTAAGCATGTTTTAATTGAATTGGATGTTTAAGTATGCTTAGAACATGTTTAATTGAGATTGTGTGTGATCAATTTCATGAAATTGGATTGGATTCAATTTTCCCCAAATTGAAGGCTTGGCCGAAAATTGCATAACCCTAATGTCTGGTAATTTGTTTTGTTTGATCATTGGATGACTTAAAACAATTGGTTAATGTTGTTTTGAAGTTCAATTGGATTGAATTCTGATTTGGAACATTTTTTCCCTTTTAAAGTGGCTTGGCCGAATCTTATGAACATGAAATTCTTTGTGATTTTTTGTTTTAATTCATTGGATGAATTGAATTGATTGGGAAATTAAGATTGTGGACTCAATTGGATTGAAACCGAATCAAATTGAAAAACCCTAATTGCCGAGACTTGATAGCATGTTAATTGGGTTTGATTTTAATTGAATTGTGTTGGACACTATTTGGTTGTTAAAGTGCATGATTAATTAGGCTAATTGATGTTTTAGAAATGTTAATTGGGTAATTGATTATGTATACACTTAGGTTAATTAATTGTGAAATTGGAATTTTATAAGTTATTAATTTGGGCTTGATTTTGGAAATTGGGCTTGTTAGGTTGTAATTGGGCTTTTGGGCTTTGTTGTAACAAAGTTGGGTTTAGGCAAAATTGGTTGGATCCAATTAGGCCCATAACCGAATCCAAAAGGTCCAATTATGACTTAATGGACCTTAATTATTTAATTGGGCCTAATGGGCCAAAATTAATTTAAAGGCTTATGGGGTAACTCCCGGATTGGATTTTGGTTGTTCGGTTTGACCCGAGTTGACCAAAAGTCCACGCCTATAGAAATTAATTAAAAGCCCATTGGACTTTAATTAAATAAAACATTAGATGTTAATCGGGCTTTGAGACCCGTTGCGATTAAATTTGGAATTTAAGTCGTAAAGTTCGTTAATAAAAGTGTAATATTTAATTTAGAATTAAATAATGAATTAGAATTAAATACGTATTAAATTGGATTTAATTATGTAATTTAATTTAATTCGTAGAAATCGTACTTTGAGTACGTGTTCGCAAAAACGAGTTTGACTCGAACAAAAATCAAATCTTTGTTTGAACATTGGATGATCACTAATTATCAAGATTAATTAATTTGATTGATTGATTGATAACATGCTTGTATGAATACATGGTTATGATGTTTGAATAATGTATATCGGATGGATATTAGTCGGGTTGGGCGATTTTGGAAATTGTAATAAATTTGATTTATTAAATTGGACCTGCGTGTCCGCCTTATCTCCTATTTCTTTCTTTGTATTCTCTTCTCACCTATTCCCCTCCATGTAAAAGAGGTTTCTTTAGAAGTATAGTGTAACGGGTAGAAGTAATACAAGTGCTAGCGGGAGAGAGAAAGTGAGAGTTTGATCTAGGATCAATGTAAAATATCCATCCGCATATCATTATTATTTTATTCCATACTCGCTTTATTGTGTTTAGAATGCATGCTTAAGGGTGTATGATGATGAGACCTTAACAAGATAATTAAATTGGTAGCCAATTTGCACGCGAAAAACCCTCGTTAAATATCAAGCGTCATTTCCTTCCATTGAGTGATTCTTGCTCAAGATCGGAGATTGTCAGGGGTTGTTTTTGACCAAAGTCAAGCCCTTGTCAGTCAAAGATGTGCTTTAATCACGAGGCTTTGTTATATATCGGTGTCGTGTCCAAGTTGTGGTTTGTTTTTGACCAAAGTCAAGACCACCTTCTTGTCCATAGACATTTGATTACGAAGCTTCCCTGTCAATGGTTCCTTGACTGGCCACGCTTGACTGGGATCACTAGGTTTGTTTTTGGCCAAAGCCAAGGCCTAGTTGATTCAGAGGAAACGGGTAGGGTATATATTCGATATATAGGCATATATTAGATATATGTTTCGGACTTGGATGTCCACCTACTGGATCTAGGAGTTGGATGGGATCCAATTGATCTTCGACATCTACCTTGTTAATTATCATACAATTTTTAATTGACCAAAGTCAGGATTGTATGATACTTTAACGGGATCCTAGCCCACTAGGAAACACGGTTTCCCGAGTACTCGACAGAGGGTTAGAGGCTCGACGAAAATAGTGGGAGGCAAGTATTGAATTTGCAAACATTCGTTCAATTACTCTCCATACGCGCTCATTTAAATTATTTCGTCGTAATATTAAATGTTAGTTGGACTAATATTTAAATTGTTGTTTTAATAAACAGTTTGGACTGTATTATACTTGATTATATATAATTGGATTATATTAATCAATATTTGAATTAATTAATTTCAGTTTACAGTTGATTTTATAATTGGATTATAGTAATCAATGTAATTGAGTTAATTAATTTGGATTATATTTGATTATATAGTTGGACTATTATAATCATTATAATATATAGTACCACTAATCGTTGATTAAATAGTTGGACTATTGTAATCAAGATAAGAAATTGAAAAGTTGGATATTTAAAATATAATCTGGGATTAAAATATTTTAAATGATTTAATTTTCAAATTGGGAATAATAATAGGTTACTTTATTTGATAAAATAACTTATTATACATTACGCCCAAAATTAAGCAAATAGTAGAGCATAAAATCTTTGGAAGATTTATGTGATGATGACTTTAATGCTTAATTATATACTTATAATAAATCTATCTTTAGATTTAAAAGTATTAAAATTGCAATTAATAATTCTTGGAGAATTAATTGACTATTCTAGTGGAGAAAAGTCAAAGTTTGCAATTGGGCATGTAGCACAAGGTGCACATTCCTTTCAATATTCTAAAAACCCAAGGCTAATATATTCGATATATTATTAGAAATTAGATTTTGACGCGGAATTAAAATTAGATTTTAATTCGGGCGAACGAATTAATTTAGAATTAATTCGTTAGCGACGTGAATAGTGAATTCGCTAGGCGTAATCACTTATTACGACGCGACGGAAAATTCGTTAATTTGAATTAGCGAACCCGAGCCCGAGAGTGATTGCGAGCGCATTCGCATTTCGAATTCGAGCGCGGCACGCAAGTCACATCAAGCGTCAAATCGCTAGTCGCGTCAATCGTCAAATCAATTGTCACTTTGAGTGATGTGACTTGACAATATGTCACTTTATTAAAGTGAATAGATGTGATGTGAAAAGTGATGTGATATGACTTAAAGTTAAAAGTAAAAGTGATGGAATATGAAAAGGTTTGGAATATATATATATGTTTTATTTATTTTTGGAAGATAAATGAATAAATATATATTACTTTTCTTTTCCTTTTACACACACATTCGGTCCTCTCTCTCTTACATGCAAACATGTACGGTTTCTCTCTTCCCTCTCTTTTTCTTCTTCATCTCCTTCATGCATGGTACGATTTCCTCTCTTATTTTTCTGGTTTCACCGAAAATTTGAGAAGCAAAATGGAAGATGAACAAGTGCTAGCACACCTTGAGTTATACATAGGTGATAGGGAAGTGTCTTCATGAGCTTGGAAAGCTTGAAGCTTTGAGCTTCAATGGTGCTCATCAATGGCCGAACATGGAGGAAGCAACCAGTCACCACCGTGCGTTCACTGCAGTTCCAGAAGCCATTGTCGAGCTTGGAGGGAGCTTAAAAACGCATGTTCTTCATTTCATCAAAACCGTTCAATGTGAGTTATGTTTCCGCCTTACTCCTTTGATGTGTTTATATGCGGTTTTTGTGCATGATTTATGATCCTTGGGACTTTGAATTGAACTCTTACAGAAGTTACCTCATCATTGCTAAATAGTAAAAAACTAAAAAAGTAAAGAAAATATATTACTATTACAAAAAGTAACGAAAATTAATTACAAAACTGAAAATAAAACAAACTAGATACAAACTCCTTATTTACATCAGATAATTCAGAGGGAAAGGTACATCTGAAACTGAAATTTCGAGCTGAATTTATAGGCGTCGATAGGCCATGCGAGTCGCGATGCGAGCTCCTTGCACGTCGCGACGCATCACGTTTTCAGGTGACAAATGCGGCTGGGAGATAAATGATTGTGCTGATGTGGAGATGATGTGGCAATGACGTGACGACACGTGGCGATGTGGATTATCGGCACCATAGGATGATGACACGTGGCACAATGTATTTTAGCAGATCTCATATGATGTTGACATGTGGCATGCGCACGTTAGCATCCGGCGCATGTTAGCAGACTTCTCAAATTTTGACACGTGGCACAACATATTTTAGTATGAAGTAGCGCAAGTTAGCACAGGCCGGCGCACGTTAGGCATCACGAAGCGTAAAATGACATTTTTGCCCTGTGTTGTCCTTTTTCACTGTTTTGGCCCCAAATCACCTTCAGAATGTACGGAAACACAAAACATATCAAAATATTCACAAAACTCAAGAATCTATACAAAATATTAGGTCAAATGAGTGGGAAATAGTGATACATTTAACACTCATCTATGTGTTCGATAATAAAGATGTAATTATTGATAATAAGGGTAATGTTAAGGGTAATGTTGTGTTATTGGTGATCTAGAGAACATATTAATGAACCATTTCACAGAAACTCATGAAAATCATGACCTTCAAGGCCAGTCTAAAATGGGTAAAACTCAATAGGCTCATAGCTTAGGCCTACATAATTATTTCTGTGAATGTGTCGATTTCACTACCTATAATAATAATGCTTTGTATAATATAATAGATGATATTCCTTTCCAGTATTTACCAAGTAAGGGTGTCCGTACGACTTTGTATGTAATGAATAATATTGCGCTAAAAAAGTAATTAAAAGCGGTATTCCTAGTATAGTTTTATGTAATACGGACTCCAGTTACGAATCTGCGATGCGACAAGATCTATCGTTCTGGGCTTGGGCTGAAGAAAATGTTATTTTCTTTACAATTTCGAGTCCTCTTTTTCAAATTGAAGAGTAAAGGATTTATATTTCATATTATCAATAAAATTGATGTCTTTTTCATTCATATATTGTATTGGCTTTTAGTGGTCCTATATCATGGGTCACAAAGTGGCACTCTCCAGTTCGCTTCTATTACTCGGGATGTCTTTATAAATTATTTTTTATTACACATGATGATACTTTGATAGTGTCAATTCACTTCCTTACAACATTACTCTTATCATCAACAATTACATCTTTACTATCGGACACTTCCTTCACACTCATTATAACATTCTTCAACACCGCTGATAATTCTTCTAGATGCATGACGACTGAACCTCTCCTATCTGTTTCATCTCTCTTCATGCACACTTTTGATACAGATGGTCCTTGATCAATATCACCCTATATCGTACGCATATCATAATCAGAAACGCTTAATCGGCCTCTTCATTCTTCAATAGCTGATCAACTCTCACCAAAACCACCCACCAACATATCCCTTCTCCTATCAGGAATTGATACTGACAAAGATCTGTCCATTATAGACACTACTTTGCTAGGAGCGCAATGCCATGCATCGACATTATCTCTTGTGCATTTATTAGATATCACTTGAATTACAGAAGCACGTAGAGCACTATCTTCGGGCATTTCGCTGGTAGAATACTTTAAATAACCTTAGAATACTTTAAATAACCTTTCATTTTACAATAAGTAACTCCCCTTTTTATATTAGAATCTTTCAGCCGATACTTAACAAGCCATGGGACATTTTTATCATGGACAGAACAATAACATCCAGCCTACATAATTATTTATGTGAAAGTGTCGATTTTACTACCTATAATAATAATGCTTTGTACAATATAATAGATGATATTCCCTTACAATATTTATCATGTAAGAAAGGCCTATTGGGGTGTCAGTACGACTTTGTATGTAATGAAAAATATCGCACTAAAAAGTAATTAATGGCGGTATTCCTAGTATAGCTTTATGTAATCCAGACTCCAGTTACGAATTAGCGATTCGACAAGATCTATCGTTCTGGGCTTGGGCTGAAGAAAATGTTATTTTCTTTACAATTTCGAGGCCTCTTTTTCAAACTGAAGAGTAAGGATTTATATTTCTTATTATCAATAAAATTGATGTCTTTTTTTCATTTATATACTGTATTGGCTTTTAGTGGTTCTATATCATGGATCGCAAAGTGGCGCTCTCTAGTTCGCTTCTATTGCTTGGGATGTCCTTATAAATTATTTTTTATTACACATGATGACACTTTGATATTGTCAAGTGTACTTGCAATATTACCCTTATCATCAATAATTACATCTTTACTATCAGACACTTTTTTCACACTCATTATAACATTCTTCAACACCGCTGATAATTCTTCTGGATGCATGACGACTGAACCTCTCCTATTTGTTTCCTCTCTCCTCATACAGACATTTGATATAGATGGTCTTGGATCAATATCACCCACTATCGTACGCATATCATAATCAGAAACTCTTAATCGTCCTCTTCGTTCTTCAATAGCTGATCCACTCTCACCAAAACCACCCAACAATAAATCCATTCTCCTATCAGGAATAGATACTGACAAAGATCTGTCCAGTATAGACACTACTTTGCTAGGAGCGCAATGCCATGCATCGAAATTATCAATTGTACATTTTTTAGATATCACTTGAATTACATGAGCACGTAGAGCACTATCTTCAGGCATTTCGCTGGTACAATACTTAAATAACCCTTAATTTTACAATAAGTAACTCCCCTTTTATATTAGAATCCTCGAGCCGATACATACAAGGCATGGGACATTTTTATCATGGACAGAACAATAACATCCAGCCTACATAATTATTTATGTGAAAGTGTCGATTTTACTACCTATAATAATAATGCTTTGTACAATATAATAGATGATATTCCCTTACAATATTTATCATGTAAGAAAGGCCTATTGGGGTGTCAGTACGACTTTGTATGTAATGAAAAATATCGCACTAAAAAGTAATTAATGGCGGTATTCCTAGTATAGCTTTATGTAATCCAGACTCCAGTTACGAATTAGCGATTCGACAAGATCTATCGTTCTGGGCTTGGGCTGAAGAAAATGTTATTTTCTTTACAATTTCGAGGCCTCTTTTTCAAACTGAAGAGTAAAGGATTTATATTTCTTATTATCAATAAAATTGATGTCTTTTTTTCATTTATATACTGTATTGGCTTTTAGTGGTTCTATATCATGGATCGCAAAGTGGCGCTCTCTAGTTCGCTTCTATTGCTTGGGATGTCCTTATAAATTATTTTTTATTACACATGATGACACTTTGATATTGTCAAGTGTACTTGCAATATTACCCTTATCATCAATAATTACATCTTTACTATCAGACACTTTTTTCACACTCATTATAACATTCTTCAACACCGCTGATAATTCTTCTGGATGCATGACGACTGAACCTCTCCTATTTGTTTCCTCTCTCCTCATACAGACATTTGATATAGATGGTCTTGGATCAATATCACCCACTATCGTACGCATATCATAATCAGAAACTCTTAATCGTCCTCTTCGTTCTTCAATAGCTGATCCACTCTCACCAAAACCACCCAACAATAAATCCATTCTCCTATCAGGAATAGATACTGACAAAGATCTGTCCAGTATAGACACTACTTTGCTAGGAGCGCAATGCCATGCATCGAAATTATCAATTGTACATTTTTTAGATATCACTTGAATTACATGAGCACGTAGAGCACTATCTTCAGGCATTTCGCTGGTACAATACGTTAAATAACCCTTAATTTTACAATAAGTAACTCCCCTTTTATATTAGAATCCTCGAGCCGATACAATACAAGGCATGGGACATTTTTATCATGGACAAAATATTTCTATGAAGGTGTCGATATCATTACCTATAATAATAATGTTTTGTACAATATAATAAATGATATTCCCTTCCAGTATTTACCATGTAAGAAAGACCTATTGTGGTGTCAGTACGACTTTGTATGTAATGAAAAACAACGCACTAAAAAGTAATTAAAACCGGTATTCCTAGTATAGTTTTATGTAATCCAAACTCCAGTTACGAATCTGCGATGCGATAAGATCTATCGTTCTGGGCTTGGGCTGAAGAAAATGTTATTTTCCTTACAATTTCGAGGCCTCTTTTCCAAACTGAAGAGTAAAGGATTTATATTTCATATTATCAATAAAATTGATGACTTTTTTCATTTATATATTGTATTGACTTTTAGCGGTTCAATATCATGGGTCGCAAAGTGGCGCTCTCTAGTTCTCTTCTATTGCTCGGGATGTCTTTATAAATTATTTTTTTATTACACATGATGATACTTTGATAGTGTTAATTCACTTACTTACAACATTACCCTTATCATCAAGAATTATATTTTTACTATCGGACACTTCCTTCACACTCATTATAACATTCTTCAACACCGCTAATAATTCTTCTTGATGCATGACAATCGAACCTCTCATATTTGTTTCCTTTCTCCTCATACAGACTTCTGATACGGATGGTCCTGGATCAATATCACCCTATATCGTACGCATATCATAATCAGAAACGCTTAAACGGCCTCTTCGTTCTTCAATAGCTGATCCACTCTCACCAAAACCACCTAACAACATATCCATTCTCCTATCGGGAATAGATACTGTAAGGGGTTTTATGGCGAAAATCCGGTAACGCAATGGAATAGTGGAAAATCAAAAATTTCTGATTTCAAAATTTTTTTTGGATCAATTAAATAAACTTATTTATTTAATTATCCAATTATCAAATTCTAAAAAATTACACAAGAAACCAAATTTCTTGGTAATTAACGAATTGGCCCAATACTTTGCAAATTGATCATTTTAGTCCAAAAATTGTCAAATATAATTTTGGATGATTCTAAATCACTTCTAAAATGATTTCCAACATATCCAATACATCAAAATCAGTTTGCAACAAAATTCCCAAATTTAAGCCTAATTGCCGAGATCACCCTTCAATTTTCAGATTTTACAATTTAGTCCATTTATGTTCAAAACATGTCAAGATCAAATCCAATCAACCCAAAAATTTACATGCATCATATACACTCCATAATACATCACATATATGGAAATCCCTAATTTTGGAATGGGTTATGAACCCTAATTTTTCAATTTCATCAAATTGACCAATTTTACCAAATCTTTAAAATCCAACACTTTAATCCATTCATTACTTCACCAAACAAGCCTCACCACTTTGAAATAACTCTAGAACAATTGTAGGTCACCAAGGAGTGGCTCAACAACTCTAGAATGGCAACTTGATTTCCAATGAATCAAAAGTAAGCTTTTGAAACCATTTCAAGCTTACTTGCATGCATAGATCTTTCATTCAAGTTCACAACCAAATAAACACAAACTATAAGAGATGAGAGAACATCAAAGTAACACAAAATGATGCCAAGCATGTTAGAAACTATTTTCATGTTGAAGACTTTATAGAAAAACTTACAAAAACAAGCTTTTTCCAAGCTTTCGTCTTTAGCCTCCAAGCTTTTTCTCTCAACTTCTTTTATGTTTATTTTGTGTATATTGAACTTATCAAACCCTAAAATGAAACAAAAGAATTTATACCTCCTCTATTTGCCCTTGGCCGAATTTGGCATAAAGTAAATATCTAAATATTTAATTTTTGTTTCATTAAAAGCTTTATCAACTTGTTTTGCTTTATCATTACAAGTTTAATGATTTTCAAACAAGTCAACAATTGCAACTAAAGTCACTTAATAAAATATCAAAACTTAAGATATTTATATTTTTAATTAATTTAATTATTTAATAATTAAATAATTATTTAAATACAAGTATATTAAATATATGTATTATATTTACATTAAATATCAAATACATATATATTTATGATATTAGTCAAATATCTCAATTTGACACTTAATTAATGTGTATTTGATAAAATCTATCATTAAATGCAAATACACAAAAATTAGGAAATGACTATTAGGTCCATTCACATGTATTTTTCGTTTAACCTTTAAACGACTTATAAATAATCAGTATTATTCATAAATGTTGTCCTAGTGCTCTATGAGTATATTTCATTAGTGAGACTCTCTAGATTCAGACATATCCGTCCGAAAATCCAATTTCGTGTTCATAATTTACCCACTCGTAAATTATAATTACCACAAATAAACTCGCTGAATCATACAGGTCGAGGTCATGGCAAATGTATAATTCCTCCGTCACAGGTATCCGGATATATCCCAGAGATATAGATGTTAATGTCAATTCTCTATAGGGACTATCATGTCGACGTCTCTATTAGCAATCTCAAAAAGAACACTTAGAACTGACTTCCAAAGTGTACCACGGGCCCATGGTTTTTATATGATTGCTAATCATAAATGGATTACCTATGCTATGTACACAGAACTGACGGATCCTATCTCGACACACACATGACACCTTGAGAATCTATCCACACCCAATGAACAGGCGGAGGTCTGATCTAAATAGATTGGTGACGTGACTGTCATCCAAGTGTGGAAGATATCTCATTTGCCCATAGTGGTGTCTCAATTCGAAGAATCACAAATGCTACTCAACCCGAGAAGATTCTTATTGACGTAGGTGTACCATCCATTAAAAATCTTCGGTAAGTCATTCAGTGTTTATCCGCTATAAACACCTACACGTCTATACGAGTCCCCAAGACTCATTGTTCATTGAGAAACCATTGGAATCATATATTCCAGTATGTGACATGTATCGGTCTCAACGGGTTTACTTTACTGACCAAGTAGTGTAAATCTTGACCAGGAACTGTCTGAGAATGACAACGTCATGATACAACTCAATGTCAGTTGTGACGTTTTTGCAACAGTATCATGACTAATCATCCTAAGGTCTATTATGTCTTTACCATATTAGAAGATATATTATATTACAAAAACTGCTTGTATTATTCATAATAAAATATTTTACAATAGTATTCTCAAAGAAATACAACCGGGAATTGGCGCTCTGAGCACCAACCCCACAAAATCTCCCACTTGCTCTCGTGCCAATTTCGATTGTATCTAATATTCATCGACTTTATGTGTTTATCAAACAACTTTGGAGGTATGGCCTTCGTCAGCGGGTCTGCTACATTATCTTCACTCGGTACCTTGCACACGATAATATCCCCTCGTGACACAATCTCTAGAATGATGTGGTACTTCTATTCCACATGCTTCGACTTCTGATGCGCCCTCAGTTCCTTTGCTAGCGCAATGGCTCAAGTATTATCACAGTATAACGGAATCGTATTCTCGATACTTGTGACAACTCTAAATTATGTGATAAAGTTCCTAATCCACATAGCTTCCATTGCAGCTTCAGAAGCTGCAATGTATTCCGCCTCTGTGGTGGAATCTGTTGTTGACCCCTGTTTGGAACTCTTCCAGCAAAATGAACCTCCATTAAGGGTAAAGACGAATCCAGATGTAGACTTTCTATCATCGGGATCCGATTGGAAGTCGGAATCCGTATACCATTTAACTTACAGTTCACTTCCTCCATAAATTATCAACTTATCCTTAGTACCTTTAAGATACTTCAGGATAAGTTTAATGGCCATCAAATGGTCATTTCCTGGGTTGGACTGATATCTACTGGTTACGCTAATAGCGAAACTGATATCAGGCCAAGTACATAACATGGCATACATTATGCTACCCAAACACGAAAAATAAGGTTCGTTAGACATTCTAACCTTCTCATCTCATGTTTGTGGACTCGTCTTCTTTGAAAGATGAATACCATGTTTGAACGGTATATTTGCTGTCTTACAGTTACCAAAATTATACCGTTCCAAAATCTTATCTCTGTATGTTGATTGGGATAACCCAATCAGCTTCCTTTGTCCAACTCTATAGAGTTTTATCCCTAAAACATAGGAAGCTTCTCCCACGTCCTTCATGGAGAAATTCTTACAGAGATATGCTTTGACGCCTTGTAACATCCCTATATCATTCCCAATTATTAGGATGTCATCAACATAGAGGACTAAAAATACTACCATGCTCCCATTGGCCTTCTGATACACACAAGATTCTTCCGAATTCTTGAGAAAACTAGGCGATCTAATAATCTCATCGAATTAAAGATTCCAACTTCGTGAAGCTTTTTTAAGTCCATAAATGGACTTCTGAAGCTTACATACCATACCCGAGTTTTCGCTGGACGCAAAACCTTCCGGCTGTTCTATATAGAATTCTTCATCAAGAAATTCATTTAGAAAAGCCATTTTGACATCCATTTGCCAAATCTCGTAGTCATGATACGCAGTTATAGAAAGCAAAATCCAAATAGACTTAAGCATCGCTACTGGCGAAAAAGTTTCATCGTAGTTGACCCTAGGTCGCTACGTGTAATCTTTTGCTACTAGTCGGACCTTGTAAGTTTCAACCTTACCATCAGACCCGCGGTTCCTCTTGTAAACCCATTTACAACCGATAGAAACAATTCCTTCGGGAATCGGAACCAAGTCCCAAACTTGATTCTCATGCATTGAGTCTAACTTAGATTTCATGGCACTTTGCCATTTCACGGAGTCGATGTCCAACATTGATTCTCTATAGGTAAAAGGATCAATCTTTTCAACTAAGAGAACATCAAGAGTCTTTTCTTATATCAAATACAAGCGTTCAGGAGGTCTAGATACCCTTTGTGACCTACGAAGTGTGTGTGTTGAAGGTCTTTCATCTACTTGAACTTCAGGTTCCTCCGTCGGTTCGTTGTTTTCAGGTTGGACTTCATCAAGTTCAACCTATCTATGATTACCACCTTTTGATAAGAATTCTACTTTTAGAAATCTTGCGAAGCGAGCTACGAACACATTTTGATGCTTTCACTTTTGAAGGAATCTTATTCAAAAGATGTGCAACTGTTAAAACTCAACATCGATCGGACCATATCCAACAAAGTCCGATTTCTCGTCTTACACTCCATTGAGCTGTGGAGTAGCTGGAGGAGTATATTGAGCGAGAATCCCATTCTCCTTCATATAATCCATGAACTCACTGCTCATATATTCACCGCCTCGATCGGATCGAAGGCATTTAATATATTGACCAGTTTTTTTTTCTACTTCTTTTCGAAACTCTTTGAACTTTTCAAAGGTATCTGATTTATGTCGCATCAAATAGACATAACCGTACCGTGATAGATCATCGGTAAAGGTAACGAAGTACGAATAACCACTGTGAGCAGTCTGACTGTAGGACACAGAAACTGACGACGCATGTTGTTCTAAGCTCGCGGCCTAGTTGGGAGTATGGAGTAGCCCGCGGGGGACTAAACCGGAGAATAATGGAGTCGCCACTCGGTGTGAACTGGGAAAATGATTTAAGGCCGCACTCACCCCTCGCAAGGGAAGACCTCAAACCGTTGGGTTCGGAATGGTCCCTTACTTATGCCACTTGTAATGAAATGATTTGTGAAATAATCTAACCAAGCCTAAGAAACATATATTTCCAAGGATAATTTACTCATAAGTTCGCATGCATAAGTACAAGGCTCATATCTAAGTTTGCATATAACCTATGTCCGAATTTGCATATAACCTATTTGCATATAACCTATGTCTAAATTTGCATATAACCTATGTCCAAATCTGCATGCATAAAGGTGAATGGAAATACGGCAAGCATACAACTTCATAAGCACACCATGTTCATGGATACGGAAATGCAAGGAAATGGTAATTGCACAAACACGCATAAAAGTGAATCCAAATAATGGCAAGCATACAATTTCAGAAGCACATTGTACTCATACATGTGATAACACAACTAAATGGAAATTGCACAATCATGCGTAAAAGAGAAGCAATTAGGGACATAATGCAAAGAGATAACTAATGAGGCAGTTGTACATTAAAATAAACGTGCAATGATGCGATGCAAAAGATGGACAATGAAAGTGAAAGAAAACAGATGCGACATATGCCCACATCTATATAGGACTTCGAGTGTCTGATTAAACGTGTTTCACATTCAATCGAACATACTTTGTCCGGCTTGGCAAAATGTTGTGGCAAAGGTAGCCCTTCGGCTTTCTATCCCTCAAAATGGAGGAACTTTAATCCAACTTGATTTGCCCATGCGCATTGTAATATGATGCATGATTATGCAAAGAGATGACATACATAAAGAAAACAACAGAATAATAAAAGGTGCGGTGAAGTACTGTCATAAAGGTAGCCTTTTGGACTTTTCTTCTCTCAAATAGAGGACCTTTAGACCAACATAATAAGCCCATGCGCATTTCAATATGATGCATGATTATGCAAAGAGATGACATACAGAAAGAAAACAACGGAATAATAAAAGGTGTGGTGAAGTACTGTCATAAAGGTAGCCTTTTGGACTTTTCTTCTCTCAAATAGAGGACCTTTAAACCAACATAATAAGCCCATGCACATTACATTACAATACATATAAAGTAAAGACAATGATGTAGGACTTCGTATGCTTGGTTGAACATATCTCACATTCAACCAAACATATTTTGTCCAGCGCGACAAAATATTGTCGTAAAGGTAGCCTTTTGGCCTTTTTCTTCCCTCAAATAGAGAACCTTTAGACCAACATACTAAGCCCATGCGCACTATATCATCAATTACATAAACAACCAATGTACATAAAGTAAAAGACGGAATATAAAAGGCGCGGCAAAGTATTTTCGTAAAGGTAGTCTTTTAGACTTTTTCTTCCCTCAAATAGAGAACCTTTAGACCAACGTACTAAGCCAATGTGCATCACATTACAATGCATATAAAATAAAGACAACAATATAGGACTTCGCATATTCGATTAAACATATATCACATTCAATCAAATACATTTTATCCGGAGCGGCAAAGTATTACCGTAAAGGTCTTCTTTCAGACTTTTTCTTCCCTCAAATAAAGAACCTTTAGACTAACATACTAAGCCCATGCGCATCACATCATCAATACAAACAAATAATCGTACGGAAATTAAATGGCGGAATATAAAATGCGGATAATAAACAAACAAGATAAAACATATCGAAATATGTGCCGTTTGCTCAAGTGGTACGTTGAGTTGTATCCCAAGTACAGACCGCACTACCGTCCATTCGGATTCGGCTACGGAATTTACGTTTGGGTTTTCATCCTATATACCACAAGAGACGACACATTTTCCATTCATTCAAGGGCCACAACACACATTATTCCACAATACTCATGCAAATAAAATTCAATAAATAATTACGAGATGGATGAAAATAAATGAGAAATGTGCCCCAGGTCTAACCTTTTTTGGTTCACTAGTTCGCGTCTTTCCTCGTTGTTTCGCTGTTCGGGTTACTGTTTTTACTCCATTTTTCTGCTATTTTACTGCTGTTTTTTCATCACTGTTTTTGTTGTATAAGCCACTGTTTTTGCATTTTTTAAGGGTTTAAAGTGCAGTTTTTTTTTCACTGTTTTGGGGATTTAAAGTGCAGTTTTTGTTCACTATTTTAGGTGATTTAGTCTACTGTTTTGGGGTATTTGGGCTGCTATTTTAGGGTACTTTGGCTGCTGATTTTCGGTGATTATGGGGTGTAAAACAGTGCAGCTTTTTGGTGATTATGGGACAGTTTTGGGAGCAGTTTTTTCGGTGGTTATAGAGGCAATTTTCAGAGGGTGTTTTAGTGGATGTAAGGGTTGTGAATGGCTGTGTATTCGGTGGTTTGTGCTTGCTGTTTGGGGGCTGTGTATTCGGTGATTAAGCTTGCTGTTTGAGGGCTGTGTATTCGGTGGTTTGTGCGGTAATGGGAACTGTTTTTGGCTTGATGTTCTCGGCAATTGAGAGTGAGGGAGGAGAAGAGAATTCTTTGTTGCTTCTTAGTTAGGGTTAGGCGTGAATGCTATAGCTTTTTTCTCCAGTGTATGCGTGAATTGGAGAGACTTCAAGGGTTGGAATTGCTTTGTTTTTATAGGCAAAGGCTAGGGCTTCTCCTTGTTTGAAAAGGAAGGAATCAATTAGTGTCTCACAAGGAAAGTCTAATATTTAATTTGTTTTCTTTTAGGTAAGTGATTTGTGCTAACTTGGTATGATTTTATTTGATTTATTTTTAATTAGGCATGGGATTTGTTTTATTAGGAATATCATAAATTTGATTTATGTTAATTAGGTAGGCAATTATTTAGATTTTATTTAATTTGTTTTGATTTTCCCATGTGTTAAATATGTATTTTAATTATTTTGGATGTGTTTTATAGGCTTGGGCGTGTGTGGTCTAGGCTTGGGCGTGTGTGTGCTAGGCTTGGGCATGTGTGGGCTTTGGTTGGTGGGTTTGGTGGTATGCTTAGTGGTGTGTGGGCTTGCGGGGGTTTTAGGTCAAGGCCAAGGGTTTTGCGGGGATTTTGGGCCAAGGTTAAGTGGTTTGCGGGGTTTTTGGGCTAAAGGTACTTTAAAACGGAGGTCCAACGAGTGAGCCCGAAGCTAAACAAGCGAATAAAATCTAACAAAATCCTGATTCCCTTCCAACGTCCGTTTCCCGCGACTTCCTCGACTTAAAAGGTAATGTCTCCAAATGAGACTCATCATAGGGACTTATATGCAAAAATGCAGTGCCTACACTGACTTAGTGGACCACATACATCAGAATGTACGAGTTCCAGTAAGTTAGTGGCACGGTGTCCAACACTTGAAAATGGGGCTTTGGTCATCTTACCATGAATACACCATTCACAAGTTGGATATGGTTCAATGGTGAGATCTGGTATCAAACCATTCCTAACCAATTCGGTAAGGCGTTTAACGCTTATATGACCTAGCCGCATATGCCAAAGTTCAGTATTATTAACAACAGGTAAACTACGTTTATTAACTCCAGTATTTAAAATATCTTTAGAAGTTTGCAATGTGTAATGACCATACTTGTTTGGACAACAAAGGATCTAAATATTACGTTTATCATATAAATACAAAGAACAGTTCTTAATATTAATACAATAACCTTCTGTATCCAATACAAAAAGAGATATAATATTAGCTACACATCCTGGTACAAAGTAGCACTCATATAATAAAAGTGTCTCATTCGGTAAGGGGATCTCACATACTCCCATTGCAACTGCATCCAGAGAGTCTCCACTCCCAAAATGCAACTACATCTCTCTAGGCTTCAGTTTCTTACTTTCCTTCAGCACCTGCAACGAATTGCAAATGTGAACAGGACAAGCGGAATCTAAAATCCAACTGGATGTAACGTCTTCATAAGCCAAATAGATATCAGTAACTGGAAAAATAAATGTACCTGATGTAGATGCTCTCTCTTTCCTCAGCTAGGCAATATAGTCAAGACAGTTCCTTTTTCAGTGCCCGACTTTGCTGTAGTGATGGAACTTGTCGTCAGAAGCCCTATGGGATAGCTATCTTTCCTTGTGGTTGAGAACCAAAACCCTTCTTCTTCTTCACTTTCGTCTTCTTTCCCTTTGACAAAGTTTGGGAAGAAGCGAAAAGTGAAGTAGGTTTCGGAGGGCGAGTCAGTACTCCCTTCCTTAAGTCCTTTTTCGCCGTGAAGAGCATCCTATGGAGCTCATGGTAGGTACATATAATCTCATTCATGTTGAAGTACATCACGAATTGGCGATATGAAGCTGTGAGTGAACCAAGAATGACACTCCTACCGAGAATGTCATTCAGAGGGAGATTATGTTGCCTCAATTGATCAATCAAATCGATCATGTGAAGAACATGCGAGCTCACAGCTTGCCCCTCGTCCAGTCACGCATGGAACAGTTACATCGTAACTTTGTGAACAACAACTTATTTTGTATCCCTATCGTCTCTCGGAAGTGTACTACGTGGTTTTCAGAAGGGTTGATGCTCCACAACTCCTCCGATTTACTGGTTCGTTGTTTTCCTTCATTGCTTTGCTGTTTTGGGCTGTTGTTTTACTCTATTTCACTGTTGTTTTCGTTGTATTTCCTGGTCACTATTTGCGGTTGTTTAAGGGTATTTTGGCTTACTGTTTTTTCAATTGTTTGGAGCTATTTCTAGACTGTGTTTCACGATAATTGCTGGCAGTTCCTAAGGTGCAGTTTTGGTGGTTTTATGGGCTATTTTAGTGGTGATTTTCGGTGGTCAGGGGCTATGTTCCAGGGGTAGTTTTTGGTGGTCAGGGGCTATGTTCCAAGGGCAGTTTTTGGTGGTTTTATGGGCTATTTTAGCGGTGATTTTTGGTGGTCAGGGGCTATGTTCCAGGGGTAGTTTTTGGTGGTCAGGGGCTATGTTCCAGGGGCAGTTTTCGGTGGTTAGAGGCTGTGTTTTAGGGGCTGATGGGTTGCTATTTTAGCATGAAGCAAAGGGGCTGACGTGAGGAGGGGTGTCTTACGTGAAAGAGGGCTGAATTGAAGGTGTTTTTTGTATGAGTTGAGGGCTGAATTGAAGGTGCTTTGTGCGAACTGAATGTGTTGTTTGTAGGGTCAGAGGCATGAAAGGTTGTTGCAGTTGCGAGAGGGGTGTTAACGTGGACTGAGTGTGTTGTTGTTCATGGATGGGGTTGTGCTAGTTTGTGTCTTTGTCGAGTGGGTTATGTATTTGTTATTTTTTCGGTATAATGGGTAGTGCATAGAGAATGGTGTGAGGTGTGAAGCTTAGGACGTGTGTCTTTTGTTTTCAGTGAGTGAATGAGAGGGGATGGAGAAGGCTATTAGGGTTTTTCGTGCTGTTTGGTGAGTGTATGCGTGAATGAGCTGGGTCTCCAATGTGTTGGTTTAGGCTTCTTTTTATAGGCAAGGGTTGAGGTTTACCTTATGCGAATAGGGAAAGGATATTGTGTAATTATGGGGGATATTTGATTTTGTGTGTCATAAGGAAATGATCTCCTTATCTAGGAAGGTAAATGGATTTGATTTGATTTGATTTTATTTAGTTTAGGAATGTGATTTAATTTAATTAGGAAGGTGATTTATGAGATTTTATTTGATTCTTTTAATTTGGGAAGGTGATTTTTTAGGATTTCAACATGTGTTTAATGTGTGGATTTATTATTTTGGAGGGATTATGGGCGTGTGGTTGGTTATTTTGGTGGGCTTGGTGTGTGACTTGCGGGGGTTTTGGGTCAATGAGTGTTTTCAAACAGAGATCCAACGAGCGAACCCACAGCTAAGCAAACGAATTCAGTCTAACAAGATATGGATTTTTGACTTTTCCTTTCCGACGTCCGTTTCCTGCGACTTCCAAAACTTAAAGAGAAGTGCCTCCGTACGAGACTCATCATTGGGACTTACATGCAAAAAAGCAGTGCCTACACTAAGCCTATTATGGGGATCGTGCAATTGTCTAGAAACGAAGAATTGGGCTTTTAGCAACCGCGATTATGGGGATGAACTTAGAGGTATCCAAAAGTATCAAATATGTCATAACAAGGCGTATCCTTTCTGGATGAAAGCCAGTGTGGATATCGGACTCATGCTTCTGGCATATTTGGATCATGTTTGGACTTTCTAAGCCCATCAAGGTTTTCATACAAGTTGGCCCATTATCATTTCAAAGCATTCAATCATGTTATCGCGAGGTGCAAACTTGTCCCAGTTGAAAAAAAGGCCCAACAGGTTTACACTTTTGGGATAGAGGCTAAATAACTTCAAATAATAGGGAGCCTAAACACAAAGTGGCCCATCGTCATTTTGAAAGATTTTGGCCCAATCGTCGTAAGACATAAACTCGTCCCAGTTTAAATGGCCCAACAAGTTTGTATCTTATGACGAGATGTCCAACTGGATCCAACTGATGATGGTCCCAAACACAAGCATAAAGGGTGGCCTCTATATGACATACAATTATGTTTCATATGTGGGTTTATAGGGGTATGGATAAAGGCTCCCGCCGATGAAGGGTTGCCCACAACTAGGTCTCCCCACTCAAGGGTTCGAGTGACCAAGTGAGCGCATCTTTTTTATACCCTAAGGTACGTGCCAACGAGTGATGATGCCATATAACAATCCACCACTTCAAGTGAAAATGACTTCACGATACATGACGCCATCAAGGTAAAAAAAAGGGTATGCAAAATATATGAGACAAGGTTGACTAAAGCAAAAACCACAAACATTACAAGGCATTATATCAGGGTCGATTCTGTATCCTCAGTGGAGTCACCAGACTGTTTGAACAGGCACAGAGATGGGCGACGCTGTCTGGGCTCGCGGCCCGTCGGGAGTACAGAGTAGCCCGCGGGGCACAAAACCGAAGAATAATTGAGTCGCCACCCAGTGTGAACTGGGAAATGATTTAGGGCCGCACTCACCCCTCGCAAGGGAATACCTCAAACCATTTGGTTCGGAATGGTCCCTTACTTATGCCAATTGTAATGAACAGATTTATGCAATAATTTAACTAAGTCTTATGCAACACACGCAAGGTAAATAACACACAAGTTTGCACACCCATAAACGTAAATGAAAAATGAAAGCATATGTCTAATTCCATAAACATATTAAACAAAGAAGCACGAGAATGTAGATAAATAATAACAATAAAAGCATTAATAATAAAGAGAGATAATTAAGTACGTAATGCAAAAGAAATAACTGAAGAGGCAAGCATGCACAAAATATGATAAAAAATGGGGTCTGTCCACTGTATGCGCATTCGTGTAGCGTTCAGAAACACGTTCGAACGGAATGGGATATGATGCATGGTAAAATAGAATGCATGTGTTCGAGTAGTGTTCGGAGACACGTTCGAATGAGATAAAGCCGAATGCATGCGTTCGAGTAGCATTCGGAAATACGTTCGAATGGGACGTGATATTATGCATGGCAAGACAGAATACAGCGCGGTAAAATACCATGGTAAGGCTGCCCTCAGGCATTTCCCATAAATGGGGAACCTTTAATCCGACGTAATTAGCCCATGCGCACTAAATAACAATGCATAAATAGATAAAGAAACAATAAGGAACGAATAACATAATAAGAAAATAGATGCAACCAAAAGACTTGGTCGACATCTATGTGGGACCTCGTATGCCCGATTGAACATATTTCACATCTAAAAAAGTATACTTCGTCCGGCGCGGCAAAATATTGTGGTAAAGGCTACCTTAGGCATTTCCCTCAAACAAATGACCTTTAATGCGACGTGATTAGCCCATACGCTTAATTAACTATGCATAAATAAATAAATGAAATAACATACAGAATGTAAATAACAGAATGATAAAAAAGATGCGACCAAAAGAATTGACCGACATCTATATGGGACCTCATATGCCCGATTGAATGTATTTCACATCCAATCAAGTGTACTTCGTCCGGCGTGGTAACATATTGTTGTAAAGGCTGCCGTTAGGCATTTCCCTCAAACGGGGGACCTTTAATCTGACGTAATTAGCCCATGCGCACCAAATAACAATGTATAAGTAAATAAAGAAACAATAAGAAACAAACAACAAAATAAGAAAAGAGATGCGACCAAAAGACTTGGCCGACATCTATATGGGACCTCGTATGCCCGATTGAACGTATTTCACATCCAATCAAGTGTACTTCATCCAGCGCGGTAAACTATTATGGTCAAGGCCGCCCTTAGGCATTTTCCTCAAACGGGGGACCTTTAGTCCAATGCGATTAGCCTATGCGCATTAAATAACAATGCATAAATAAATAAAGAAACAATAAGAAATGAATATTAAAATAAGAAAATAGATTCGACCAAGGCTGACATTTATATAGGACCTCGTATGCCCGATTGAACATATTTCACATCCAATCAAGTGTACTTCGTCCGGCGCGGCAAAATATCATGGTAAAGGCTACCCTTAGGCATTTCCCTCAAATGAGGGACCTTTAATCCAACGCAATTAGCCCATGCACACTAAATAACAATGCATAAATAAATAAAGAAACAATAAGAAATGAATAACAAAATAAGAAAAGAGATGCGACCAAGGCCGACTTCTATATAGGACCTCGTATGCCCGATTGAACGTATTTCACATCCAATCAAGTGTACTTCATCCAGCGCGGTAAAATATAGTGGTAAAGGCTGCCCTTAGGCATTTCCCTCAAGCGGGGGACCTTTAATCCAACGTGATTAGCCCATGCGCATAATTAACGATGCATAAATAAATAAATGAAATGACAGGCGGAAAGTAAATAGCGGAATACTAAACGCAAACAATAAATGAACACAAAAATTAAATAACAAAAATGAAACACATGCGTGAATGTTTCTCAAGCGGTAGTGGAGTTGTATCCCAAGTACAGACCGCATTACCATCCATTCAGATTCGGCTACGGAATTTATGTCTAGGTTTCTATCCAATATACCGCGAGAGATAGCACGCAATCATCAACCCAATATAAATAAAAATAGACGTGGAACATAATGATGCATGCGAACGAATGAAAATAAATAACTAAAAAGATAAATAAATAGCAAAGGGTGCCTTCAGGTCTTACCTTTTAAGTTGCTTCTCGGAAGTGTGTTACGTCGTCGTTGGAAAGGTTAATGCTCCGTCACTTTTCTGGTTCACTGGTTCAACATTTTATCCACTGTTTTGCTATTTTTGAACCGCTATTTCTCTGTATTCTTCGCTGTTTTGAACTGCAGTTTTGCTTACTGTCCTGAGTGATCTTGAGTCTATTTTTTGGTGATATTGCTCACTGTTTTAGGGGATTATTTTGGTTTATTTTTTGGATTGTTTTCAGGGGTATTTTGGTGGTCAGAGGGGTTGTTTCTGCACTATTTTTAGACCATTTTGTCTCTATTTGGTTGCTCACGGTTTGGAGATTTTTGTGGTTGTGTTTGGTAGTGGGTTGTTTATTTGGTTGGCCTTTTGTGCACTATTTTATGGTTTCACGGTTAGTTTGTTTTGTTGTTTGGTTATTATTGTGTTCGGAGGACTCTTGGTCTTCTGTGGGTCGGTTTGTGGTTCTAGGGTTCACGGCTTGGTCGGTGAAGGGGGCTGGTTTATTGTGTTAGGTGAAAGTGAGTGGGGTACGTGCTTTATATGAGTGGACAGTGTGCGTGAGTGAGCAGTGTGTGTTGTCTGTGTGAGTGTGTCTTCGAGGGCTTGTTGTAAGTGGCGTGTAGGGTTTGCTTTGTGTTTTTGCAAGGGGACGTGTGGTTTGAGAGTGTTTGGTCAGTGAGGCCGTTGCGTGAAGAATGAGAGGGAGCCACATTAGGGTTTGAGGGAAGTGTTGTATATAGAGAGAGAGGAGAGGCCGAAGGATGTGAGTGTTTAGGGGTATTAGTATTTTAGGTTCTGCCGAGAGTAAGAAAAGAGTGAAGAGAGTGATGAGAAATATGAGTTTTTTAGGGTTTTTTATTTATTTTTTTATTTTATGTTGCCGAGAGAGGTGAGAGAATTAGGAATAAGAAGTCGGGTTAGGGTTGGTGCATGGCTCTTTTTATAATAGTGTGCTAGGGTTTCGCATGTGCATGGGTTTTCAAAAGGAAATAAATCAAGCAATAAATGGGTGTATTTAATTAATTTATTTAGAGAAAGAATATTATGTATTTTTTGTAGGGATTAGATTCAAAATATTTTTAATTTGGAAGGGGATTTGGAGGGATTTTGGCATGTGTTAAATATGATTTGAATATTTTGGATTGGGCTTGGGTTTTGTGATGTGGGCTTGGGCGTGTGGCCCTTTGTGGGTTGCAGGGGTTTTGGGCTGAGGCTAACATTTAAAACAGAGATCAACCGAGAAAACCCGAGGCTAAACAAATGAATTAAATTTGATAATGTATTAATTTTTTTGAATTTTTCCTTCCGATGTCTGTTTCCCGCAACTTCCGCAACTTATTGGGTAGTGCCTCCATATGAAGCTCATCATTGGGATTCATGCAAAAATGCAGTGCCTACAGATAGGTCAATGGATCATCTATACCATTACAAGATGCAACAACTTGCACCTCTCCATTTCCTAGATAGCGTTCAGGTTGTCTTACAACTCTCCCACTACGTCTAGGTGGTATGGTATCCTGATAAACTTGCATCTGACTTTCTTATGTAGAAGTTGTAATGTCTTTGTCAACATTTGACAATGGTTTACTGGCCGTACCAGCAAGTAACTCCTCAAGTAACACTTTACTTCGAGGTTTGAACTCTCTCATATAGTCCTCCTCAAGAAATGTAGCATTTGTCGACACAAATACTTTATTATCTTCTGGACTATAAAGGACTCCACCCTTAGTTTCCTTAGGATAGCCTACAAATAGGCACACATGTAAACGTGGTTCCAACTTAGTATTCTTGTTATTTAGCATATGTTCTGAACACCCCCATATACAGAAGTGTCGCAAACTAGCTTTACGACCATTCCACAACTCTAAGGGAGTCTTAGAAACAGACTTAGAAGGAACTATATTCAGGATATACATTGCGGTTTGCAATGCATACCCCTAGAATGAACTAGGTAAGTGTTATAACTAAACATTGATCTCATTATGTCTAGTAGGGTCTGATTTCTCCTTTCTGCAACCCCATTTTGTTGTGGTGTTCTAGGTGCTGTGAGCTGTGAAATAATTCCATGCTCAACTAAGAATTCCTCAAAATCTCTATCAAGGTATTCTCCTCCACGATCTGATCGTATAATTTTGATGCTTTTACCTAACTGGTTCTCAACCTCAGCATGATACTCTTTGAAATTTTCAAATGTATATGATTTGTGCTGCATTAGGTAAACATACACATATTTAGAATAATCATCAATGAAAGTGACGAAGTATTGAAAACCACATCGGGCTTTTACATTCATCGGTCCGCAAACGTCCGAATGTATTAGCTCAAGTGTTTCTTTGGCTCTTATCCCTTTTTCCAGTAAAAGGTCTCTTAGTTATCTTTCCTTCTAGACAGGATTCGCTGACAGGTAAAGTATCGAGTTTTAACTGATTTAAAACTCTGCTCTTAATTAGTCTATCGATCTGGTCAAGGTTAATGTGGCCAAGTCTAAGGTGTCATAAATAGGTATCATCATGAGAAATCTGTTGTTGTTTGTTTTAGATCTTTTAATCTTAAACATTTCAGTATTAAGCAGTGATTCATATATTAACGGCCTTAATACATATAGATTATTTTCAGAGTTTTCCGTGCATAAATTTAATCTATTTCTACTAATAATAACTGACTTATTATTAAATGAAATAGAAAAACCACATTCCATAAGTTTTGTTACACAAATCAAATTCCTGCAAAAACAAGGAATATATAGCACACCATTCAAACATAAATAACTTTTATTAAAATTTAAATTTTAAAATCTCATTGCTTTTGCTGAAATAGCATCCCATGTCCTAACTCTCATGGTGAATCTACCTTTAGCAAGGTCCCTCCATGAGTCAATAGCTTCAAATAACAACAAACATGGTTAGTGGCACCAGAATCAAAAATCCATATGGATTTATCATCCTCCACCAAAAGAGACTCAATGACAAGTAAATCATATTTACCTGTATTCTTATTCTCTTTAAGCTCAGTAAGGTATTTCAGACAATTCATTTTCAAATGCCCTCGTTGTTCATAATGGAAACATTTTCCTTTGGCATTGGTTCCTTTATAGCATTTGTTGTTCTTCTTTTTCATTGGTTTTGCCTTTGCCTTCCAGTTGCATTTCTTCTTCTTCTTTTCAGATTTAGAAGATTCGGCAACATTTGCCACGACATTGGACCTATGAGGACCATTCATAACGGACTCATAATTGGTGAGCTCATTTAGCAGTTCAGTCAACGTAAAAGTCAACTTATTCATAGAACATTTACTTTTAAACTACAAGAAACTCTTCGGAAGGGTTTCCATGATCATTGTCACCTGGCTTTGCACATTGATACACGTACCATAGATTTCAGCCATATTAAGATGAGACATCATCCTCAATACATGGTCTTGGACTGATGTGTCTTCATTTATTCTACCGGTCAATACAGAGACTATTGCCTCATGTTATTGCCGGTCTGAAGGTTGCCCAAACATGTTCTATAATGACTACATAATCATTGATGTTGTCGCCATAGGCTCATGCTGTGCAGCAAAAACCTCAGACATGGATGCTATCAAATAGCTATGGGCTTTCTCATAGCTTTAATCCAATTATTATAGGCATTTCGTGCAGCTCTACCAGCATTTGGTGCTGGCTCAGGAGGACATTCCTCTATTATGACAAATTTAAGGTTTTCGCAGACCAATATAGCATTCATGTCACTTTTCCATTTAACATAATTATCCCCGGTTAATTTTTCTTGTTGTTTGAGAATTGAGATTATTGCAGATGGCATGGCAGGAAAACTAATAAACACGCTTTCAACATTCATTCATTGCATATTAAAATTGTCAAACATATAGGCATTAAATTAAACATGATGCATGATCAATGTATAATGAAATTGAAACCTAAAATAATTACTACGCCACGGTTATCTATCATCCCATAAATAAGTGTCGCCGTAGGGTAGGTCAAGTATTCGCATGATAGACTGAGACATTCTCAATTGATTAATATATCTGAAATAACT
Source organism: Zanthoxylum bungeanum (assembly GCA_019454045.1). Taxonomy (NCBI): domain Eukaryota; kingdom Viridiplantae; phylum Streptophyta; class Magnoliopsida; order Sapindales; family Rutaceae; genus Zanthoxylum; species Zanthoxylum bungeanum. The sequence continues at coordinate 47,720 of SKCR01037886.1, read as the reverse complement.
CTTATTCCTGTATTAATCAACTACCATTATTTTGATCAAATAAGCTTTGATTAACATCTTAATCATTCCTTTGTGAGTGTGACCCATCATTTCGGAATCCTTGGACTTAACTAGTGAAGTGCCACCATAAAGTAGGTCAAATTACCAGATACATCTAGAGTCTCTATCCTTTCGGAATCCAAACATGATATTGACCCAAAAAAGGACACCATCCGTAGGGGGACGAAAGCAAAGTCATCTCGAGGCGCCAATTGAATCTCATGTTTCTGGATAACAATTGAGATCGTGGGATATATTGTGGTATACCCCTCTCCCACTCACTATTTTGAAGTGTAAGGTTTCTATCTCACTAGTATTTTATGAATCTTAGATTATGCTCGGTTAAAGTCATAACCTTATTAATACTAGTTGATAATTTAGTGATCTAACCAATTTTAACTTTTAAAATTTTATAAACTAATCCCGATTGGTCTCTACTAAGCAATCAACTTAATTAAACTAATCTAATCAAGTTGTTATAGTGATTGATGAGAGGTAAATCTATCATTATTTCCCACTCATTTACCTAATATTTCGTATAGTTTCTCGAGTTTTGTGAACATTTTGATGTATTTTGTGCTATTTTGCAGATAAATAAAGTTTGGAAAGCATTGGAGGCAATTGGGGCAAAAACGGACAAAAATGCGTCAACAGGGATATTTGGTCTTAAGCGCGTCGCGACGTCCAAAATGCGCCGAACACAAATCAGAATCTGAGAAAAGTTTGACTTTGCTAAAATGCACCGTGCCACATGTCACCATCACAGCCGATCTGCTAACATGCGCCGTGCCACGTGTCAGCATCCTACGGTGCCGACAGTCATCATCGCCACGTCGTCGCCATGTCATTAGCCACCTCAGCAAGTCAACAAGTTCAAAATTGCCACGTGTCGTGCCACATCATCATCAGCCAATCAGGAAGTGACACGTGTCGCCATGTGTCGCACGTCGTCGCCACGTCACCGCCACGTCAGCATCAATAATTGAGTATCTAATCCTTATATGACACGTGGCGGATAAGAATCTCAGCGACCAATCAGAATCCGCCACGTGTCATAATAATTGAAGCCCAACCACTCTGCCACGTGTCACCTTATCAGCTTATCCAGAATCTTCAAACCAGCGAACCAGAGCGTGCCACGTCGACAAATCTGGCGTAGCGACGCTGAGACCTGGCGTCGCGACGCTGGATCCTACCGAGGCCTATAATTGAGCTCGAGATTTCAGAATTCAGTGCACCATTCTCTCCCATTTCTTTGATGTAAATAGAGAGTTCTTTTCTCTCTAAGTTTGTTTTAATTTTTAGTTTTTAGTTTTGTAATAATTTTAATTACTTTTTGTAATAATAGTAATTTACTTTCTTTACTTTTTACAGTTTTTACTATTCACCATGAGGAGGTAACTTCCCCAGCTAGGGTGAAAGGTAATTCTTTTACTATTGCTATTTAGATTAATCTCCCTTAAAAATAATATATTCATTATTTAAAATATTGACTTAAAATGATACCGCTATAATGGTCGGTTGGTAATTTAATCTTAATCTGGTTTAAACCTGACTAAAAAAGGATACCGCCAGATTGGTCGGTTGGTAATTTAATTTTGGTACCGCCTTTATGGCTGGTTTATGGACAAATATTACCGCTTAATGGCTGGTTGGACTTAATTTGACTTAATCAGGATACCGCCAGATTGGTCGGTTGGTAATATTATCACGAGTTATATATTATTTTATGGGAGATATCTAAATTAGTAGTAGTAAAAGTAATTCCTTTTACCTTAGCATTTTATTTTTAATGTACTTTTTTTAGTATTTACTTACCGCATTTTTACTTTTGTCTTTTATTTTCAAGTTTTTACTAGCCCTAGTTATGTGTTGTAACTAAATTAGTTATCTGGGGTTGTGATGAAATCCAATATCACCATTTTATAAGGGTTAGATTATAATTGGGTAATATAAAGATTTATTTATTGAGTCTTAAACTTAATGCTTTTTCATTAACTGGCATTAATAAAATTGATCTGGTAAATCTAAAATGAACTAGACATAGGGATTTTAGTTTTCAGCCTTAGACTCAATAGCCCACGATCTTCCTTGAGGATAGATAACCCTTTTAATAGATTTCCTTACGGATAGGAATATACCTGTCGGGCGGGGGTAGCCATAATTGGAACTTAAACTTAATGAATCCAGATAATTTGGTTGACATAGACATATGGTTCAATTGGGTTAAACTGGGTATTTGTGTCTGACCATCGACAGAGGCTTACACATAATTTAGTGTTCTAGGTTAATAAATCAATATGTTACCCAACTTTAAGATAACCACTTCATCTTTAAAATGATATTGAAGAAATCACAACCCTAGATAGTTTTTAATATTGAATTTTCTTAAAATCTATTTTCGACAATTTTATTTACTTGCTTTTAAATTTAGAATCGTCACCATTTCAAATCAATCATCAATTGTTAGATATTAGTAATCATTTGACCTCATAAAATTAATAGTTTAGATATTAAGTCCTCGTGGGATCGATATTTTTATACTACTTGATCGATACGTGTTATAGGGTTAGATACGTTACTTGTATCTAATTTCTTTTTACTTATTGTTTTTTTGTTTTCTTGTGTTTCAGGTTCTCAGAAACTACATGAGACGAACCAGAAGCTTTGAACTCCGACCGCTTGAAAGAACCATCAGACAGTTGAGAAGGGAAAGTGAGAAGGCCAAGAAGCTTTAGTCAACATGGAACCTGAACCTTTGAACGTTGCACCACCAATTCCCATTCGAGACAGAACCATTCCGGTGGTTGACAGACTCATTTCCTGTATTGTACTTCCTCCCTTACCAGAAAATGCGTGTGACATCAAAACATGCATTCAGATGATTCAACACTCAGTTCAGTTCGGGGGGATGCAACTGAAGATCCTAATTCCCACATCAGCAACTTCCTGGAAGTTTGCGGCACTTTCAATTACAACCGAGAAGCTGAAGAAGCAATGAGACTGCGTGTTTTCCCATACTCCTTGAAGGACAGAGCTAAAGCTTGGCTAATTCACTACCAGCAGGTTCCATCACAACATGGAACACTTTAGCCACCAAATTTCTTGCAAAGTACTTTCCACCAGCCAGAACCGGAAAGCTGAGGAATGACATCACATCCTTTGTGCAACAAGACTCAGAAACTCTCTACGAAGCTTGGGAAAGGTACAAAGATTTACTCCGGAAATGTCCACACCATGAGATTCCAAATGGCTTCAAGTCCAAACATTCTATAATGGACTTTCTGGAATAATGAGAACCACAATCGATGCTGCTGCTGGAGGAGCTTTAATGGCAAAAGGAGAAGATCAAGCCTGGGAACTAATCGAAGAAATGGCCAACAACATTCCTTATGGCCAACTGAAAGGAGCATAATCCAAAGAATTACAGGAATTTATGAAAGTGGAGCCAACACAGCAGTCAACACCAAGCTGGATCAAATATGCAAATTCATGGAGACTCTTACCACTGGATCCACAAGTTCACCATATGGAGGAATACCAGAGTCAAACCAACTTGAAGAAACGGTAAATTTTGTCAACAATTTCAACAGACAGGGAACAATCCTTATTCCAACACCTACAACCCAGGGTGGAGGAATCATCCTAATTTTTCATGGAGCAACAATTCAGGCCAACAGCGGAACTATCCACCACCTGGATTCCAGCAACAGAACAAGGCCAGGAGCAGGCAAATGAACCAGGAATAGCAGAAGTCCTGGCTCAGTTAAAAAGTACGATGCCATCTTTTCAGAGCCAATCAGCTTCTATCAAAGCACTGGAGAATCAAATCGGACAACTGGCCAATGCTCAGAGTTACAGACCACCAGGAAATCTTCCCAGCAACACAACCCAACAATCCAAGGAACCGAGGGAAGGAGCAATGTCAAGCCATTACTTTGAAAAGCGGTACTGAAATCAACAAAGATGTTGGAATCAAGATGTCCCAAAAAGAAGTTCCAAAAGAAGCTGAACAACAGATGGAGGAAAAAGAAGCAAAGGAAAAAGAAGCAAAGAATAGAACAATCACTCCACCTCCACCTTTTCCTCAGCGTCTTCAGAAAAACAAATTGGACAAGCAGTTGCTCGATTCCTGGAGTTTTCAAAAACTGCACATCAACATCCCATTTGCAGAAGCCTTGGAAGAAATGCCCAGTTATGTCAAATTCATGAAAGACATTCTTTCACGAAAACGGAGATTGGGAGACTATGAAACAGTAGCATTAACGGAAGAATGCAGCGCCATTATTCAGAGGAAACTTCCCCCGAAGTTGAAAGATCCTGGCAGTTTCACAGTTCCATGCACCATTGGAGAACATTATATCGGTAAAGCTTTATGTGATTTAGGTGCTAAGTGTTAACTTGATGCCTTTTTCTATTTACAGGAAACTGCAATTGGAGAAGCAATGCCTACCTCATTTCATTGCAACTTGCTGACCGAACACTTGCATTTCCAAGAGGTGTTGTTGAGATGTGCTGGTGAAAGTAGACAAACTAATTCTTCCAGCAGATTTCATCATCCTTGACATGGAAGAAGACAAAGAAACCTATCATTCTTGGGAGACCATTCTTGGCTACAGGTAAAACTGTGATTGATGTGCAAAAAGGAGAACTGACCATGAAAGTGCAGGACCAAGAAGTGACCTTTAATGTTTTCAAAGCCATGAAATTTCCGAGTGATGAAAAGGAAGAAGAATGCTTCAGAGTTGATGTTGTTGAAAGTATCGTTAAAATACTGAGCCAAAACCCACAGATACACTTGAAGCTTGCATCACCAACATGACTGACAGTGAGCTAGATGCTGAAATCTTGGAATGTATCAACTACCTTGACAAACCATTCCGATTCAAAGCAACACCATCAGTTGAAAGCTTGGAATTGCCAAAGAAAGATTGAATCAAGCCTTCGATTGAAGAACCACCACAGTTGGAGCTGAAGTCACTTCCGAGCCATCTCAGATATGCATTTCTTGGAAACTCTTCTGAATTACCTGTTATTATTTCTTCTTCACTAACCATGGATCATGAAGAAAAGCTACTGAGAGTATTAAGAGAGCACAAAAGAGCCATTGGCTGGACTATAGCAGACATTCGAGGCATTAGTCCATCATTTTGCATGCACAAGATTCTGATGAATGATGAATACAACCCACAGTGGAGCATCAACGGAGACTCAATCCAATCATGAAGGAAGTTGTGAAGAAAGAAATCATCAAATGGTTGGATGCTGGCATCATTTACCCCATCTCAGACAGCAGTTGGGTGAGTCTATGCAGTGTGTACCAAAGAAAGGAGGAATTATTGTGGTCACCAATGAAAAGAACGAGCTGATCCCAACAAGAACGGTGACTGGATGGAGAGTATGCATGGACTACAGGAAACTTAACAAAGCCACAAGAAAGGACCATTTTCCGCTACCATTTATTGACCAGATGTTAGACAGACTTGCAGGACATGAGTTCTATTGCTTTCTGGACGGATATTCAGGATACAATCAGATTGCCATCGCACCAGAAGACCAGGAGAAAACTACATTTACATGTCCCTATGGTACTTTTGCTTTCCGCAGGATACCATTTGGATTATGTAATGCTCCTGCTACATTTCAGCGTTACATGATGGCCATCTTCTCAGACATGCTGGAGCAGAGTATAGAGGTTTTTATGGATGATTTTTATGTGTTTGGAGATTCTTTTGACCATTGTTTGCAAAATTTGGAACAGGTGTTACAAAGGTGCGAAGATACAAACCTGGTACTCAACTGGGAGAAATGCCACTTCATGGTGCAAGAAGGCATTGTTCTTGGACATCAGATCTCACAAAAGGGAATCGAGGTAGACAAAGCAAAGATGATACAATTGAGAAACTACCTCCACACATCAGTAAAAGGCATACGGAGTTTTCTCGGACATGCAGGATTTTACAGGAGATTTATCAAGACTTTTCCAAGATTGCCAAACCTCTTTGCAATCTTCTGGAAAAGGATGTGTCTTTCAACTTCACCAAGAATGCCAGGAAGCTTTCGAGATCTTAAAACAGAAGCTGATTTCTGCCCTCATCATAGTAGCACCAGACTGGACCCTTCCATTTGAGGTAATGTGTGATGCTAGTGATTTTGCTGTAGGTGCAGTTTTGGGACAACGTAAAGCAAAGATTTTCCACACCATTTACTATTCCAGTAGAACTTTAATAAAGCTCAACTTAACTACACAACCACTGAAAATGAGTTGCTACAGTTGTGTACGCTTTTGACAAATTCCGCTCCTAATGTTGGGTCCCAAAGTGGTGGTCTACACAGATCATTCAGCAATCAAATATATGATCACAAGAAGATGCCAAACCCAGATTGATCCGTTGGATACTTCTTCTGCAAGAATTCGACGTGGAGATTCGAGACAGGAAATGGACAGAAAATCAGGTGGCAGATCATCTATCGAGGATCGAAAATGGAGAAACAGCTGGCAAAGAATTATCAATCAAAGAAACTTTTCCAGATGAACAGTTTGTTGCCATGAAACAAAAGGAAGTCCCTTGGTATGCTGACTATGTCAACTACATTGTGTCAGGAAAATGGCCGTTGGAATGGACAACTCAGCAACGAAAGAAGTTTTCAAAGAAGTCAAGCACTATATCTGGGATGAACCGTACCTGTTCAAACGGTGTGTGCTATCAACTACTGAGACGGTGTGTTTCCACAGAGGAGGTCAACAGTGTTCTGCAACATTGTCATTCATCACCATACGGCGGACACTTCAGCGGAACAAAACTGCAGCAAAAGTTCTTCAATCAGGTTTGTTCTGGCCCACACTTTTTAAAGATGCTTATCTTTTTGCTTTTCAATGTGACAGGTGCCAGAGAACGGGGAATATTTCGAGGAGAAACGAAGGACCGTTGCAAAACATTCTGGAAGTGGAGATATTTGATGTATGGGGTATTGATTTCATGGGACCCTTTGTTCCATCATTTGGAACCTGTACATCCTGGTTGCTGTAGACTACGTCTCCAAATGGGTTGAAGCAATTGCACTACCTCCAATGATTAAAAGTGGTGATCAAATTCCTGAAAAAGAACATTTTCACTCGGTTCGGAACACCTCGAGCAATCATCAGCGATGGTGGCTCTCATTTCTGCAACAAATACTTCGATGCACTCCTATCCAAATACGGAGTTACTCACAAGGTTGCCACTGCTTACCATCCACAGTCAAATGGACAGGTTGAGGTTTCAAATAGGGAGATCAAGAGAATCCTAGAAAGAACCGTTAGATCAACAAGGAGGGACTGGTCACAAAAACTAGATGATGCATTATGGGCCTACCGAACAGCTTACAAGACACCCATTGGTATGTCCCCATATCGATTGGTGTTCGGGAAAGCATGCCATCTGCCAGTTGAGCTTGAACACAAGCGTACTGGGCACTGAAGAAGTTGAATCTTGATTCACAAGCTGCAGGAGAGAAAAGACTTCACCAACTCAATGAATTGGAGGAGTTTCGTCTACAGGCTTATGAGAACGCCAAATTGTACAAGGAAAAGACCAAAAAATGGCATGACCGAAAAATAGTGCACAGACAGTTGGAACCAAGGCAACAGGTGTTGTTTGTACAACTCAAGGTTGAACTTTTCCCTGGAAAGTTGAAATCTAGGTGGTCTGGACCATTTGTGATCACTCAGGTTTTACCGTATGGAGCTTTGAGTTACTGGATCCCAATACCAACAACACATTCAAAGTTAACAGTCAGCGTGTCAAGCACTACTGGGGAGAATCATTTGAGCGACAAAAGAAAGTGTCACACTTTCAGATCCACTAACGTTCGAGAAGTCACGTCTAGCTGACGACTTTAAACTTAGCGCTCGCAGGAGGCAACCCATGCAATTTGTGTATATATTGTGATTTGGTGTGTTTTATTTTTGTGTGTTAATTTTTGCAGATTAGTCATTTCAATATGGAAGAAGCTCTCGCAAATCTTCGCAAGCAATTTCTTCTCCTCTCCTCAAAAATCTCTGATGAAAGTTTACAAAGCTCGCTTGGAACGGATGAGGTTATTGACATCCATGGTATTTCTAATGACATTCGTTGGGTAATTGAAGCACGAGTCCGATTGGCAGGTGATCTTCTACTCTTCTTTATTTCACATCTGCCTGGTTTTTGAAGAAGCACCTATGCAAAGAAACGTAGAGCTAAGCAAATGGGTGTTTGTTTCAAATGTGCACGATTTAATTGCAACACTCGTTGTCGTTCTTTAGGAATGGTGTCTGATAATCGCGAAGACAAAATTAAATTCATTAGGGATGGCTTGAGTAAGGAGTCTGTAGATGAAATATCTTCAACTCTTGAGACGCATCCCAGTGGATATGTTCACATAGCCATTCGCAATTCATACACAATTCCAAAAGGAAAGACAACTGTTAAGTCTCGGGAATCTGACTAAAAAAGACCCTGTTTGCCAATTTATAAGAAAATTGGATGGGAATCTTTCCGACGCATAGACGTCAATCAAGCCGTTACTTTTCTTGTAAATATTATATCTCTTTGTCTTTTCTTAATAATTGTGATTTGTTTTGTTGATTTCTTTTTTATTTTCCCCGACAGGATCCAGATCTTGTTGACTATCACGATCTATTTTACTATTTTGCTACTAATCGTCCTTTGGAAGATACTTGTGCTATTATTACTCACCATTTTCAGGTATTATAAATTCAACTCATCATTACACTTTTGAAGACATCCAGAGTAAAAAATGGAAGCCACTTCAAGAAGACGAGTTGAAACATCTGTGTGTTTTGCGGTAGTAGTATTGGTACTAAGCCACAATACGTAGAGAGCGCACATGAATTGGGTCGAGTCTTAGCTGCAAGGAATATGCACTAATATATGGCGGAGGCAATCTTGGACTAATGGGGATCGTTTCAAAGGCTGTACAGGAAGGAGGCAGTCATGTTTGGGAATCATCCAAAACCCTTGGCAGAGGCAAATCTTATTGGATCATCAAACGCGAGAATTGATCGTGCCAGGTATGTCTGAACGACTGGTAGAAATGATTAACCGTGCTGATGCTTTTATATCGCTTTGCCAGGTGGCTTGGGTACATTGGAGGAATATTTATAGTATTATCTTGGGCGAACCTGAACATACACCAGAAACCGCTTGGACTGTTTAACGTTGATGGATTTTATGATTTTCTTTGTGTGTTTTCTGATGATGCTCGGAGAAATGGGTTGGTGTCAAACCTTTGAAAGAACCTCCTCTTACTGCCAGAACTGTGTCCTGATCTAATAGACCAACTCATAGCCTATGAACCACAAGTTGACCCTATCCTTTCAAAGATAAATTGGTCCGAGGACGAACGTGGTAAGAGGCGTCGGATTAATCTGGATCTAACCTTTAATTTCATGTAGATTCAGCTAACCAGGTACGACCTCGTAACTCTCCTTTTACTGCTGTTAAGACATTGGGGACAATGTCTCATTTAGGTTTGGAGGAGGGAATTAGTTGATCAGTACCTTGTTTTTAGTTGTATGTGTGTTTTTAATTTTAGTCGTAAATTTTTTCGAAAAATACAAAAAAATTGAAAATTGTTCAAAAATTACAAAAATATTTATGTGTTTAATTTGACTAAAAATGTGAAATTGGTAAGAGATAGCTGAGTAAGGAGTTTCCACTCCTGATACGTATCTCAAGCCTATTTTCAAAACAAGTTAATTTTTGTTATTTTATTTTGAATTATTTAATTTGTGAATTCTCCTTAAAAACGGACTAAAAGGAATCTTCATATGCTCAATTGATAGATATTATCAACATATATAGTAACATACCGGACATAAGCTAAAATTGAAAAGTTTGTAATATTCAGTGCTCTAGTTTAATTGGAGGAAACATCTCAAAAAGCAATGGAGTAAAAAAAAAAAAAAAACGTCTAAGATCCGAGTTATTAATTGTAAGGTGTGTTTTAACACCTAGTGCCCTAAAGCCAACTGTTTGGGAGTCACTGGCCCAAGCTCGTTACATGGATCAAAGATGCTGCAAAAAATATATATTCTGAAGTCTGGTAATTAAGTCTGTAGGGGTGTCTTAACACCTGGTGCCCTAAAGCCAACTGGTTTGGGAGTCACCGACCCAACACTCGCTACATAGACGAAGATATTGTATATAAATAAAAAAAAATAGAGAAAAAAAAATCAAAGAAAAAATCAGAAAAATGAGAAAAATTATTCCTTGCTATAAAAAAGTTGTGAAATCTGATAGAACTTTAGATAAAAATATTACTCTCTTATCAAACACATTATGACTGTTGTGGGCAAAAATGAGTTGATTAATATTTTGTTGGCTGTGTATATGGAGAATGGTAAATATAATCGGAGAATTTACTTATTCGGATTTAGAATAAAACAAAACAACTAGTAACTTGGAGTAAGAGTTTCACCTGATTAGTCACTAACTTCTTTATTCTCTTTTCGCTTGTCTTTTTGCTTTTGGTGTGCATTAGTTTTAACTAAATCTTTTTACTTTTGTAAAATGTTTGTGGGTATCATTGTACAGCCCTCACGAGACTACAACTCGTCCACTAGGGAGGACACTATGGGTTTAAAGGCTTGTTGCATATGCTAAATGCAACTGTGATCCCTACGAAAGTGGCTTAGTTAATTTATTTATTTTATGTTATTTAGACTCTATGTTTTGCTCGAGGACTAGCAAAATGTTAGGTTTGGGGGTGTGATGAGAGGTAAATCTATCACTATTGCCCATTTGTTTCATTTTTAACCTAATTCGTATAGTTTCTCGAGTTTTTGAACATTTTGATGTATTTTGGTGCTATTTTGCAAATAATAAAGTTTGGAAAGCATTGAGGCAATTTGGGGGCAAAAACAGACAAAATGCGTCAACAAGGATATTTTGGTCTTAAGCGCGTCGCGACGTCTAAAATGCGCCGAACAGTGCTAACGTGCACCGGGTCCACAATCAGAATCTGAGAAAAGTTTGACTTTGCTAAATGCGCTGTGCCACGTGTCACCATCACAGCCGATCTGCTAACATCGCCGTGCCACGTGTCAGCATCCTACGGTGCCGACAGTCAATCATCGCCATGTCGTCGCCATGTCATCAGCCACGTCAATAAGTCAACAAGAAAATTGCCACGTGTCGTGCCACATCATCATCAGCCAATCAGGAAGTGACACGTGTCCGTAATCTATGTGTGCCGACAGTCTATTTCCCACGTGTCGCCACGTCGTCGCCACGTCCCAACAGCCACGTCAGCATCAATAATTGAGTATCTAATCCTTATCTGACACGTGGCGGATAAGAATCTCAGCTACCAATCAGAAGCCGCCACGTGTCACAATAATTGATGCCCAACCACTCTGCCACGTGTCACCTTATCAGCTTATCCAGAATCTTCAAACCAGCGAACCAGAGCGTGCCACGTCGACAAATCTGGCGTAGCGACGCTGAGGACCTGGCGTCGCGACGCTGGATCCTACCGAGGCCTATAAATTGAGCTGGAGATTTCAGAATTCAGTGCACCATTCTCTCCCATTTCTTTGATGTAAATAGGGAGTTCTTCTCTCTCTAAGTTTCGTTTTAATTTTTAGTTTTTAGTTTATAACAATTTTAATTACTTTTTGTAATAATAGTAATTTACTTTCTTTACTTTTACCAGTTTTTACTATTCACCATGAGGAGGTAATTTCCCCAGCTAGGGTGAAAGGTAATTCTTTTACTATTGCTATTTAGATTAATCTCCCTTAAAAATAATATATTCACTATTTAAAATATTGACTTAAAAAGGATACCGCTATAATGGTCGGTGGTAATTTAATCTTAATCTGGTTTAAACCTGACTAAAAAAGGATACCGCCAGATTGGTCGGTTGGTAATTTTATTTTGGTTCCGCCTTTATGGCTGGTTTATGGACAAATATTACCGCCTTAATGGCTGGTTGGACTTAATTTGACTTAATCAGGATACCGCCAGATTGGTCGGTTGGTAATATTATCAAGAGTTTATATATTATTTTATGGGAGATATCTAAATTAGTAGTAGTAAAAGTAATTCCTTTTACCTTAGCATTTTATTTTATTGTAATTTACTTTTCAGTATTTACTTTACCGCATTTTTACTTTATGTCTTTTATTTTCAAGTTTTTACTAGCCCTAGTTATGTGTTGTAACTAAATTAGTTATCTGGGGTTGTGATGAAATCCAATATCACCCTTTTATAAGGGTTAGATTATAGATGGGTAATATAAAGATTTATTTATTGAGTCTTAAACTTATGCTTTTTTCATTAACTGGCCATTAATAAAATTGATCTGGTAAATCTAAAATGAACTAGACATAGGGATTTTAGGTTTCAGCCTTAGACTCAATAGCCACGATCTTCCTTGAGGATAGATAACCCTTTAATAGATTTTCTTACAGGATAGGAATATACCTGTCGGGCGGGGGTAGCCATAATTGGAACTTAAACTTAATGAATCCAGATAATTTGGTTGACATAGACATATGGTTCAATTGGGTTAAACTGGGTATTTGTGTCTGACCATCGACAGAGGCTTACACATAATTTAGTGTTTCCAGGTTAATAAATCAATATGTTACCCAACTTTAAGATAACCACTTCATCTTTAAAATGATATTGGAAGAAGAAATCACAACCCTAGATAGTTTTTAATATTGAATTTTCTTAAAACCTATTTTCGACAATTTTATTTACTTGCTTTTAAATTTAGAATCGTCACCATTTCAAATCAATCAATCAACTTGTTAGATATTAGTAATCATTTGACCTCATAAAATTAATAGTTTAGATATTAAGTCCTCGTGGGATCGATATTTTTATACTACTTGAACGATACTGCGCTTGCGTTATACGTGTGTGTTACGCCGGTCAGTGATCTAATCAATTTAACTCTTAAAATATTAGTCAACTTATAGTTTTTAAAATTAGAATTCAACGAACGGACCAATTTCATTAATCCATTTAATCGATAAAAGAATATTATTTATTCCAAAGGTACATGGTATTGTATCCCGAGTTCAGACCATATTACCGTCCATTCAGAACCAGCTATGGAATTTACGTTCGGGTTTCCATCCGATATACCAAGGAAAATAATGTACTCATAAGGTCCATTTGTTTCTAAAACTTGAATTCGCAATTTTTAAAGTTTTAAACCATTTAATCTTATTAATCTGTTTGCATGCATCTCATATTCTTATTTAACTTATAAATTACATAAAATCAAATTTTATGACTAGAATATCATGCATATCTACATGTTATGGCATGTGAAAATGTAAGAGTATGCACCATAGGCTATATGACATGTTAATAAATAATTTAAAACATACATATTTCCCAGGTCTGGGCATCGCAACGTGAACTGGTGGGCGTCGCGACGCCTAGAAGACCATAAACCAGATTTGCTTCAGGTCTGATTTGTGTCGCGACGCAAACGAGGCAGAAGCCTCCATTATCTTTTGCTAGTCGCGTCGTGACGCGCAAAGGGGTTGCGTCGCGACGCAACCCAGTTTTCCAGGGAATGGAATTAGCAAAATCAAACATATTACAAATTGCGTTGATCAGACTCCTACTTTTCTATACTAATCTATTAGTTAATAAATCCAAAGCATCCATTGGTCTTCAAATCTTGTTCCATGGAGTGTTGTTGAGTTCTTTGCAGAATTTCTTCGTCAAAAGTCCTTCGCGGCATCGGCTCCTCCAAGTTACAAATAGGGTTACATAATGAACTTATTACAAAGGAAATGAACTTACAACACTTGAAAGAATATGACCTTATGGTCTAAACATACAACACTTGAAAGAATATGACCTTATGGTCTTATATTTCAAATGCTAAAAATAAGAGCCGGAAAAAATAACGATCAACGCAATACATTCATCAGATGAATCAAAAGTAAACATTCATCACATGAACATTAAAACCATTCATCTCATGAATCTAATTATGCCTACTCATCACAACATGCATTTTAATAATCTATATCTCATATAAATTATTGAAACTAAAATGAGAAGGGTTAAGAAAAATTTTCAACCTTAAGCTCTCGATGCCAATTGTAGGAAACGACTTTTCCTTTGCGCAGCAGAAATTGCGGATGGTGGCACCGGGTACGGTATGGATCTATAAAATTTTCATTGCCTTCTCCCTTTATTGTAGTATCCAAGATAAATCCTTTGGTGTCCAACACTTGGATCAACCACTCGATCTTCTGAACTATGACTCGAAACCAACAAATCGAAGTGTGGGCTTCACTCACAAAGATTAAACTGTAAACGATTTAGAGAATCAAGATATCACAATTGGTGTTTGGCTTTAGGAATTTCAAACACTCTCATAACACTTGTCAATGTTTGAACTCTCTCTATTTTCTCTCAAATCTTTCTCATAACAATTTTGTGAATGTTTGCAAAACGTTAACCTTAGGAAGTGAGAGAAATGGTAGAGATTATATTCTCTTACACAATCCAACTAACCTTGTCATTAAGCATCTAATGCTTTCTTGTAATGGCCAACACAAAAATGTGAATGTCATACCAAAGCATAAGAAATGATAAGTTAGAGACAATGACTTTGTCATTAAGCATCTAATGCTTTCTTTCAATGGTAAACACATAAATATGGAGGTCATACTAAAGCATAAAATGCATTAGCTTATGACAAAAATATTAGGTGTATCCATGCCACCTAATTGACATAATTACTTGGATGACATGGTAAGCCATATGGCTTTGTCTCCAGTAGTAAATAAAAACCAATATCTTAATATGATTTATTTACCTTCAATTATGTTGTAGTAATTATCTCATAATTATTACTAACTTGATTGTCTCATAATCAAGACTTGATTATCTCATAATCAAAGAATTCTAGAAAACATTAAGTTAAACTAATTTAACATAGTTTTCATTTGTGACAATAAATATTATTAATGAAATTAATAATATATAAATATAAAGTGAGCATATAATTAGACAATCTAATTATATTAGGTTTGCTACAGTTAATCGAGCTAGTACGAGGACCAAATCGACCTACGGTTCCGAAATCCAATAATTCTGAAATATTAATTAAACTCTTTAATCAAATATTATGAATTATTAACTCCGCGTTATTCCACTAAAAACTAGAAGATGAACTCCCGTTACCGTAGATGGATAAAATAAAACCAAACAACTTCG
The DNA here is from genome assembly GCA_019454045.1 of Zanthoxylum bungeanum. NCBI lineage: Eukaryota > Viridiplantae > Streptophyta > Magnoliopsida > Sapindales > Rutaceae > Zanthoxylum > Zanthoxylum bungeanum. Next base: position 32,439 of record SKCR01037886.1, on the reverse strand, counting down.
GTATCCATCGATATAGTAATTACATATGGATATAGCCATTCACGAATATCTCATAAATAGATTCGGGTCAAAATTCTGTTAAACCCCTCTAAATTATTTTTCTCTTAAGCACCATTGATTCTATAATGAACAATTAATTCATAACAATTATGAATATAAAACTTTCTATTCGTAATAGAAAAGTTGAGCGCTCAAATTGTTCAAGTCCCGAATCAACTCTTAAAAAAGATATTCTTCTGCTTCTCGTAAGAATGAATGAATTTCATTTCTATGTAAAACGTTCACAGCTACACACCAAAATATATCCCCAAAATACATAGTTATTGGCCGGGAATGCAACACCAACCTTACCATAGTACATCAAAGGACATAGCCTGTCATGTAGACGTTCGTAGTACACTCAGGATTAAGATCGAATCCTTATATTACCATCTTTTAGATAAAATGAATTTCTTCGGTTAACGGATATTAAAAGAAATTTATATTTATCGAAGTGTGATGAGTGGTAATTATATCACTATTTTCCACTCATTTGACCTAATATTATGTATAGGTTCTCGGGTTTTGTGAACATTTTGATGTGTTTAATTGTTATTTTACAGATAAATAAAGTTTGGGAAGCATTGGAAGCAATTTAGGGCCAAAACAGTGAAAAATGACACAAAAAGGCATTTTGGTAATTTTGCACGTCGCGTCGCCTAACGTGCGCCACATTCTGCTAACACGTGTAAAAATCTGAGAAATTGGACTTGCTAGCATACGTCGTGCCACATGTCATCATAAGAACAGATCTTGCTAAAATACGCCGGGACACGTGTCATCATCACATGATGCCGACAATACGTGTGCCACGTGTCAGCTTCTCATTCGACTGCATCAGCCACGTGCCACGTGTCAACCATGTGTCACCTATGTGTCATCCAAGTGGACGCCATGTGTCGTCCACGTCAGCATCCAACCGAGTCATCGTGCCATGAGTCACCACGTCATCAACAGCCAATCAACGCCCGCCACGTGTCAGCATCTCAGTGGACCGATCATACTGCGTGCCACGTGTCGAAATTCCATTGGGCCGATAGATTCCGCGTGTCACGTCAGCAAGTCAACAGATCAACATGTGTTTGACCAAGTCAACATGGCCTCGCGTCGCGACGCAAGAAGGAATTTGGCGACGCGACGCGAGGCAGTTCTGATGCTTATAAATTGAAGCTTTATGCACCTCATTTGGTGTGCTTTCCTTAGGATTTTTTCCTAGTTTTTAAGGATTGCATCTATTTTTGTAAATTATTATAATAATTAAATTATGTATTTTTATTTTTATTTTTAATTTAATTTTAATATTTTATTTTTCATGTCTTTTATGTTTTTCAATTAAATTTTCGTTGGGGTAAAAGGTGAAACATTTAATATAATTATCTAGGTTAATCTCACTTAATTATAATATTTAAATTATAATTTAGCCGGATTAATTAATGGCAGACTTTATTACCGCCTATATGGTCGGTTTAAATATAAATTACTTTACCGCCTATATGGCTGGTCTTTATGTGACAGATAATTACCGCCTATATGGCTGGTGTAGTTGGACTAAATGGATTACCGCCTTTATGGCTGGTTTTAAATATTTAACATTATTAATTCCTGAGAAAGCAGAACATAAAATAATTTATATATTATAATAAGTGAGATTCCTAGATATGAAATATTAAATGTGGATCCTCTAACCCCAGCATTGTCTTTTATTCTAGGGAAGTGATGAAACACAATATTCACACACTTAATAATTGATTTTCTTTTTATGGGTAATTCTTTAGTTTGTTTATTGAGTCTTAAGCTTAATGCTTCTTGTTGTCTGATCACCAATAAGATTGATGTGGTAAACTTAAAATGAACTTGGAAAATGGATTTTAGGTTTTAGCCTTATATTCAATAGCTCATGATATTCCTTGAGGATAGATAACCATTTAATATATTTCCTTACAGGATAGACATATACATGTCGGGCAGGGGTAGCCATAATTGGAACCTGAACTTAATGAATCCAGGTAATTTGGTTGACATAGATATATGGTTCAATTAGGTTATACTGGGTATTTGCATCTGACCATCGACAGAGGCTTTTGCATATTTTCGTGTTCCAGGTTAGCAAACTAATTTATTACATATATATAAGGGAATCAATTCATCATTAGAATAATATTGTGTGGATTCACAACCTTAGATCTTTGAGTCTTTTTTTATTTTCCTTAGTATTTTATTTTGTGTCTTTAAGTATTTTATTTATCAAATCCACATTCGTCCAACCAATCAAGCAATCAGTCCATTCTCCCTATAATTAGATACATGTAAATAAATAGTATCAACAATTAATAACAACAGTAGAAATTAAGTCCTCGTGGGATCGATATTTTTATACTACTTGAACGATACGTGGGCTTGCGTTATACATGTGTGATTGCACCGGTCAAGTTTTTGGAGCCGTTGCCGGGGACTTATTTTTCTTGAGTTATTAATTTTGAAGCTATCTAATTTACTTATATCTAATTTTCTTTATTTTTATCTATAATTTTTATTTCTTTCTTTTGTTTTCAGGTTGTTGAAAAATGGAACATTATTAGGAGATTGAGAGATCACGAGCTTTACTAGAAGAAGATACACCCCAAATCTGGGAGCAACTGTCCAGTTTTCTGAGGTCTGTTGTCCAACCCAACAATTATCACTGGATATCAGAACCAAGCAATACTAAATTTGCTCATCAGAACGCAATGGGGAGATATGTGATATGCGATGGTAATCACCAGAGCGATCAATGCATATACATTTCAGAGTGGCTGAATTATCGGAATCAATCAAGGTACGAAGAGCCAACATATTTCACAGAACCACATCTTCCATCTTATCCACCATCTACCTACGATTTTCATCAAGAACCAGAACCATCAGAGGAAGATCAAATGGTTGACATGCTCAAAGATTGGTTCAAGACAGAAGACGAAAAGTTGGATACAATGCTTGAAACATACCAGAATCAATTTGAAAGTATTCAAAGACAATCAGCATCCATTCAGAGACTGATAGATCAAATCAGACAATTAACAGAAAAATAGAGCTATATAACTCAAGAAGCAGATGAAACTGACAAATCCTTCAAGTACCAAGCATTTAACAATGACACCTTGACAGATGAAGAGGCTGAGCAGTATCAAGAACCAGAGGTATCAGTTCAGGAGCCCAAACCAGCAAAGTCTCTGTTTGATTTTTATTATTCAGTTTCTGACGAAGATGAAGAAGTAGAGCTATTTGTGCCAACAAAAATTGAGGATGAAATTCTTTATCTTCAAAATGAAGATCTTGGAGTGTCCATTGCACAAATGTTTGAAGAATATCTATGTGAGCCAGTCACATCAACCTCAGATGATGAAGACCTAAAATCATACACATCTTTCTATCCTCAGGTTGACAATTATGATGCATGCATTTCTTAGATGACAGATGAAGATTTGAACAAGGAAATTTTAAAATAAATCTATAAAGAAAAGGTGGAGCAAGATTTGAACAAGGAAATTTTAAAATACATTTTATTTTTATGTTATTTTATTTTGTGCTTTGCTCGAGGACTAGCAAAATGTTAGGTTTGGGGGTGTGATAAGTGGTAATTATATCACTATTTCCCACTCATTTGACCTAATATTCTATATAGTTTCTCGGGTTTTGTGAACATTTTGATGTGTTTAATTGTTATTTTGCTGATAAATAAAGTTTGGGAAGCATTAGAAGCAATTTGGGGCCAAAACAGTGAAAAATGACGCAAAAGGGCATTTTGGTAATTTTTCGAGTCGCGACGCGCTGCCCGCGTTGCGACATCTAAAGTGCGCCACATTCTGCTAACCTGCGCCGGGGACACGTGTCAAAATCTGAGAAATTGGACTTGCTAACATGCGCCGTGCCACGTGTCATCATTAGAATAGATCTTGCTAAAATACGCCGGGACACGTGTCATCATCACATACTGCCGACAATACGCGTGCCACGTGTTAGCTTCTCATTTGACCGTATCAGCCGCGTGCCACGTGTCACCTACGTGTCATCCAGGTGGCCGCCATGTGTCGTCCACGTCAGCATCCAACCGAGTCACCGTGCCACATGTCGCCACGTCATCAACAGCCAATCAACGCCCACCACGTGTCAGCATCTCAGTGGACCGATCATATTGCATGCCACGTGTCGAAATTCCATTGGGCCGATAGATTCCGCGTGCCACGTCAGCAAGTCAACAGATCAACGCGTATTTGACCAAGTCAACACAGCCTCGCGTCGCGACGGAAGAAGGAATTTGGCGTCGCGACGCGAGGTAGTTCTGATGCCTATAAATTGAAGCTTTATGCACCTCATTTGGTGTGCTTTCCTTAGGATTTTTTCCTAGTTTTTAAGGATTGCATCTATTTTTTTACATTATTGTAATAACTAAATTATGTATTTTTATTTTTAATTTAATTATAATATATTTTTTTTCATGTCTTTTATGTTTTTCAATTAAATTTCCGCTGGGGTAAAAGGTGAAACATTTAATATAATTATCTAGGTTAATCTCACTTAATTATAATATTTAAATTATAATTTAGCCGGATTAATTAATGGCATACTTTATTACCGCCTACATGGTCGGTTTAAATATAAATTACTTTACCGCCTATATGGCTGGTCTTTATGTGACAGATAATTACCGCCTATATGGCTGGTGTAGTTGGACTAAATGGATTACCGCCTATATGGCTGGTTTTAATTGTTTAACATTATAAATTCCTAAGAAAGCATAACAGAAAATAATTTATATATTTTAATAAGTGAGATTTCTAGATATGAAATATTAAATGTGGATCATCTAACCCCAGCATTGTCTTTTATTCTAGGGAAGTGATGAAACACAATATTCACACACTTAATAATTGATTTTCTTTTTATAGGTAATTCTTTAGTTTGTTTACTGACTCTTAAGCTTAATGTTTTTTGTTGTCTGATCACCAATAAGATTGATGTGGTAAACTTAAAATGAACTTGGAAAAGAGATTTTAGGTTTTAGCCTTAGATTCAATAGCTCACGATCTTCCTTGAGGATAGATAACCCTTTAATAGATTTCCTTACAGGATAGACATATACCTGTCGGACGGGGGTAGCCATTATTGGAACTTGAACTTAATGAATCCAGGTAATTTGGTTGACATAGACATATGGTTCAATTGGGTTATACTAGGTATTTGCATCTGACCATCGACAGAGGCTTTTGCATATTTTCGTATTCCAGGTTAGTAAACTAATTTATTACACATATATAAGGGAATCAATTCATCATTAGAATAATATTGTGTGGATTTACAACCTTAGATCTTTGAGTCTTTTGTTATTTTCCTTAGTATTTTCTTTTGTGTCTTTAAGTATTTTATTTATCAAATCCACATTCAACCAACCAATCAAGCAATCAGTCACTTCTCCCTATAATTAGATACTTGTAAATAAATAGTATCAAAAATTAATAACAACAGTAGAAATTAAGTCCTCGTGGGATCGATATTTTTATACTACTTGAACGATACGTGCGCTTGCGTTATACGCGTGTGATTGCACCGGTCAGAGTCCAGTCCTATATGATCTCATCATACAAGGTGCCTCCATTCCCATGTGACTTCATGAATGATCCCGGATCAAGGTCGTCATACACGTATAGAATGGACCGTAGCTATAGATAAACCACAAACAAAGTACCATTTTTGTTTGCTATCTACGGAATATTTAGATTACTAACTCCAGACTTAAATCCTCTTGTGCATCAAACATACACTAAGTCTGAAGGTACAAGAGCAATCAAGGTAAACAAGACAATTGGACAATATGCGATATAAATCAAACAAATTTGATAAAATGAATAATGCATTTATTATTATTACAATAATCAATTCTGTTTGCAATACATGAAGTTTTAGGACATAAATCCCAACATCTCTCCAGACTATTATATCATAAAACAGATATCTATTTAGATTATCTATCGTGACTTAGAAACTAAGTTACTAACCATCTTGATTTTTCAAGAAAATCATAACAACAGTTCCATATGGTTTTAACTAATCTAACAATATCCAAGCCTACACTAAATCTAGAACCTATTCTTGAAATCTGCAACCATAAGGAAAGTCATAAAACATATACAAATAATATACATGCAGTGAATTAGAAGTTTTAATTCTATCAAAATAATAGAATAAAGGAAACATAAGCAGCAATTTTCATAATATTACACACTGCTTTAGTTATGGAATTTTTTAAACCAAACAGTACCTCCCACTATTTTATGTAATACCGTAATCCCCAACGGAAAATGGGAATTCAACGATTCAATTGAATTCCATAGTGAAATGTGGACCCCATGAATATATTTCGACTCACAGCTTTGGCATGTTCTCGCCTACGTATATTCATTAGATAGACAACTCAATGTCAATCACTCACTAGTGACTCCTAGGTTCCGGTCCTGGCCGTTTCTCGTTGTGACAGCTTTGGCACATTCACAAAGAGGCGTACCAATGTTAAACTTGTCAATGATAAATTCAAGAATCTTGCGTAGTCCTGACATCTTTGGCACGTTCAGGATTTCCGCTTTCGCTTGAATTTATCTAGTATCACATATACATCCGGTATGAATAAATTTCTATCAACTACACCCTCACTACTTTGGCACTTTCTCGGATGCAGCCATAGAACAGATATCTAAAAACCGTATTGACAAGACGGACCAAGAAATATGCATCCAATATATATTACTTTAAGACCTTATTAATTAGATGTTATGCATTAAATTTAATCAAATTAAATAAATACAAGCATGCATAAAGTAAAGATAAAATTAAACATTGAATTTAAAGGAATATTCATATCATGTATTGAGGTTCAGACATGCTCTGATACCATTTTTGTTGAGTTTTGGGCAAAATATCCGGGTTACGCATCGGAATGCGGGAAAATCAAATTTTCCCATTTCTTTAATTTTTCTGGGATAATTAAAATAAAATTATTTATTTTAATCACTCAATACTCAAAAACAGAATTTTTAACCCAGAAATCATAATTTCAGTAAATTACCATAAGACCCCGAAACTTTCCATTTTCATCATTTTAGTCCTAGATTGTTCAAAACAAGCTTAGGTGATTTCCGATCTCAACCAAAATGATTTGTACATAAAATATACATGAAAAATAGAATTCTGAAATTTTTCCAGATTTTTCAATAATTACGAAAATGCCCCAAAACTTTACATTTTGATCATTTTAGTCCTAATTTGTCAAATACATAATTAGGTGATTCCAAATCACTACCAAAATAATTTATACATGTATAATACATGAAAATACAAATTACAATTCAAGAAAATAATTTTCCCTAAATTGCCGAGAGGTCCCTCAAGTTTCCAAGAATTGCACTTTAGTCCAAATTGGTTCAAAACCATTCAAGATCAAGTCCAATCAACACCAAAATTAATATGCATCATATATACATCATTAATTAACACATATATGAAAATTCCCAAATTTGGAGAGGGTTATGAACCCTAATTTCTCAAAATTGTCCAATAGGCCAATTAACACCAAATTAATAAAATTCAACACTTTAATTCAATCCTTACTACACCAAACAAGTTTCACCATCATAAAATAACTCAATAACAATTTTAGGTCATTTATGAGTGGCTAAGCAACTCTAGAATGCCAACATCACCATCAAATGGCTAAAAGAATACAAATGAACTAATTTCATGCATTCTTTATACATATACATGCTTTTATCTTTCTATCAAGTTCCCAACCATCAAAATAAAAATACAAAGCAGTAGAGAAAAATATAAGCTACACAAGTTAAAGCCTAGAATCATAGAAATATTTTTCAAGAAGAAGAAAGTAAGAAAAACTTACAAAATTCCTTTGATTTCCAAGCTTTCTTTTCTTTCTTTCTCATTTTCTCTCAACTCACTTTTGTATTTGATCTAGGGTTCTTGAATTATTTCACAAAAAATGAAAAAACAAGGCTTATATATTTTCCCATTTGTGGCCGAAAACAAAAAAGAATAATAGCCAAGTAAGTTTTCAATTTTTTATTTCATTAATTAATGTTGGAAAATTACAAATGGAAAGAAGTTTCCCTTGTGCCCTACGAGTATGTTTCATTAGTGAGACTCTCTAGGTTCAGGCATATCCGTCATGAAATCCAATTTCGAGTCTATAATCTACCTACCCGTAAATTATGACGAACATGGATAAACTCTCTGAACCATACAGGTCGAGGTCATTGCATACGTATAATCCTTCAGTCACAGGTATTCGGATTATCCCATAGATATAGATAAAAACGTCAAATCTCTATAGGTATAATCATGTCAACGATTCTATTAGCAATCTCTTCATAACACTTAGAACTTACTTCTACGGTGTATCATGGCCCCATGGATTTAATAGATTGCTAATTGCACATTGAATACCTATACTCTGTACACATAATTGACGGATCATATATTGATACGCACAAGATATCCTGAGGATCAGTCCACACCCAACAAACAGGCGGAGGTCTGATTTAAATAGATCGGTGACGTGACTGCCATCAAAGTGTGGAGGATACCTCATACATCCACTGTGGTATCTCATGTCAAATGACCATTATGCTCACTTGACCCGAGAAGATTCCTATTGACATTAGTGTACCATATATTAGGAAATCTTCAGTGAGTCGTTCAGTGTTTATCCAATATAAACACCTACACATCTATACGAGTCTCTCCAGACTCATGGTTCATTGGGATAAACCATCGGACCAAGTCTGGATATACGACGTGTACTGGTCTCAGCGAATTTTACTAACTGACCTGTGTTAGTAAATCTTGACCAGGAACTTTATTTGATAATATACTTCTAGTAGCGTCACTTCCCAATGTCAATTACAAATTGCTTTGTAAGTGCACACTATATTATATATTATCGGGTCTTTGTCTAATATATACATATCACTAAAACATATTTAGTTTCAATCTAATCGTAATTAGATCGAATACGTATATTAAATTAAGAAGTGCTACCATAAATAAGTAATATTATAGAAAAGGAATTGATCGTATTCATGAATCGAACATAAATATTATCCGGATCGGCACTCCGAGTACCAACCCTAACACTTAAATCTCAACTCCTCCTAGACATACAACTAAAGTGATCATCGAACACAATAGAGTTGGCTCATTTTGGCTGGGTGTACTGGGTCTGTTTGGCTGACTAGAAACATTGGGCTTAGTGAAAATAGTTTTTATAGTTCCATCATTTTGTCGGTGGAAACTGGATTCAACTGTTTGGAGAGGCTCAGTTTTCTGGTGATACTTCTCATAGTTGGTCAGCCATTCTAAAGGCATAAGCTGCTGAAGCTCATCCTTTGAGATATGTTTGGGAATCTGGATGATGGTTGGTATTGCTTCTGTACCTCCTATGATCATTAAAGCATCAGAGGAATTCTGGGTTTAAAGGTCAATGAAGTGGTTTTGTAGTTGGTAGACTATTTGGTGGTGTAGGGTAGCAATCATGGAAGATGGGGTTAAATCAGCTCCAGAGATCTGGACTTGGACTTTTATGGCTGTAGGAAGGTTGGGAGCTTTCATGGACATGTTGAAGTTTGGGTAAAATATTAAGATCACACTTCCAGCATATAAAGTTGTAAGGACTGTGCCGATCACCGCATGTTAATACTCTATGTACCTTGTGTCTAGCAAAGCTAGTCTGGCTGTAACTGGTAAACCTCTTCTGCCATGAATGGTAAGAGCAAGACGAACTGCTCTAAAGTGAAGGTGGGTATATCCATCTCTTTTCCACCAGTGATTAAATCTGGAGGGATATCGAGAGTGACATACTACTCTTGAGATGTTTCTTTTAAAGAACACTGATCAAGTCTAGAAGACTGGACATACTCTTTTTGTTGGACAATTATGACCCATAGCATCACTATTTGTAAAAGACATACTGTTTTGTACAAATTAACTATGTGACAAAGGAAATTTCTCTTTTACCATTTTATAATTGGATTACTTGGATATATAAATGATAAAAGTCCATATGATTAGTACCGGATTAATAAGATATGAGACAGTATTAATCCACGAAAGATTTAATCATTAAATATACCTAGTCGTAGTATTATCGAGACTGGACATCAATAATGCAGAATAGGCTAGTATTACACTTGTGCGCGTTATGGAAGCTTAACGGCATAGTTCTTATATATTTAAGTATTGGATACCTATGCAAATGTGATAAGAGGTTCTGTTAGCCGTTGGACCGGGAACAGCTTCGCTCTGGATAGACCCATTGAAATCCCATTGGTAGTATGACTATGTGTCTATGGGAATCCGAATCAGGGTAGGTGTATGTGGTCTTAACATGAGACTTGTATCGCTAATACTTGTGAAAATCAGTATACTTTGGTTTTGGTCGTCCGAAGCTTTAACAGGTTCTGTGTACGCCTCCTTTTGGTATACTGAGAATCGTAGTGTATTGGGTGTGATGTCAAGATGGAAGTATCACTTCAGTTATATGGAGATGATGATCACGCAGGGATACAGAACTAGTACTCTTAAATGCTGCAGATATCGGGATAGTATGACTAGGTCGTGATTATCCGATTACAGAGACTAGTTGCTAGTGATCTGATATATGCTTCGTACAGGGCAGACACAATTCCAGCCCTAGGCCTAGCATGTTACATCAGATACTGGATCGTATTACGTAATACATAGTATACTACGCCTGATAAAGATTATATATTCCTCATTGAATATTTCTGGAGAATTGGTAGGCACAGTTCTTTGCTAGAAGCCAACCATATCTTGTAAATCGGTGAGAACGTGGTACGGGGTATGCAAGTGTTGGATGGTCCGACAACCGTATTTACTGCCAACATATCCAGGGTTCTCTTGGGTCGCTTCCCAAAGATTCACCGATGACATTTGACTCGAAAAGAATTAATTTGGGATTAATTATGAGAGAGAAAATTAATCTGGGATTAAGTACAGCAAGAATTTATCTGGGATTAAATTCTTCTAGAAGAGAGAGCGCGATTAATTTGGAAGTAATCGGTAAAATAAATTTAATAGTCAAATTGGATTATTCTATTTAATTTATTTTTTTGGGCTAAAATAATATATCGGATATATTAATTGAAATTGGATTTCAATACGGAATTAAAATTGGATTTTAATTCAAGCGAACGAATTAATTTGGAATTAATTCGTAAGCGACTTTCGTAATAATTTTGTGAGGCATTATTATTTAATTAAATTGGATTTAATTGAGTCGCGACGGAAAATTCATTTAATCGGATTAAATGAACCCGAGCCCAAAGTGTGTTGTGTAAGCCAACTAGATTTGGAATTAAATGGGTGTGACCCATGACTTACATCACTTGTCACTATTTGTGATAAGTAGTTGGCAAAAAGTAATTTGGATTTATTACACATCACACCTACCAAGTTAATATAACTTTGGTAATTGTTTTTTTGAAAACACATCACTATTCACCATCTTCTCTCTTTCTTCCTCTTTGGCAGAATTTCTTCTTCTTGGAGGAGAAAATTTTCTTTCAAAATTTTTTCAAGTTAGCACTTAAAGGAGTGAATTAAGGTGATATGGAAACTCACCCAAGAGTTTGGAACTCTACAACAAAGCTTGGAGCTTCAACGACAAAGAAAGTTTTTAATTTTCTCATCCGTTCAATGTGAGTATTTCTGCAACTCTACTTGAATTATTGACACAAAAATCTTGTTTAGAGATCCTTGGCATGTCTAGGACACCAAAAATGGTATTAGAGCCATATCTAAGCGTGATTTGAGTTTAGGGTTTATGGACTTTATTTGGGGATTTTGTGCTTAGAGTATGTATTTTTCCAAATTGGTTGTCTGGTTGTGTTTTGATGATGATGAATTGGATTTGTGCATCATAGGATTTGAATAAATTGATTGGATCAAAAATTCCTAAATATCTTAGCATGGCCGAAAATAAGACCCTAGCATTCTCATGGTGATTTTTTGATTTTAAACTATTGGATGAGTTTAAAGCATGAAATGAATATTAATTGTTGGTTTAATTGGATTGAAATCAAAATTGAATGTTATTTCATGACATTTCCGTGAGCTTAAACATGTTGTTGTAGAATTGATTTTGCTTCAATTTGTGTTGGACTTGAATTGGAAATGTTGAGGATGATTAGTTGAATTAATTAGTATTTTGGAAACATTAGATTAATTGTGGCAATTACAATTTAATTGGATTAATATGTAATTTGGAATAATATGTTAATTTAATTTGTTGTAATTGGGCTAATGGGCTTGGTTGGGCCAAGTTTGGTTTTGGACAATTGTGTTGGATCCAATTGGGCTTAAAACCATTTCCATAAAGTCCAAATATTACTATTGGGCCTTTGAAAATTTAATTGGGCCTAATGAGCCTAAATTGATTTTTGGCATAGGGTGATTCCTAATTGGGCCTCGGTATTTTGGGTTTGATCCATTATGGCCAAAGCCCATGCCTAAATAATTAATTGAAAGCCCATTGGACTTTAATTAAATTGGCATTGGATGCTAATTGGCCTTTGAGACCCAATTGGATTGGATTTGGAATCCAAGTCTTTAAGGCACATAAATAAGTGTAATTATTTAATTTGGAATTAAATTCGAATTAGTATTGGATACAATTTAAATTGGATTTAAAATTGTAGTTCGATAAAATTCAAGAATACGTACTTTGAGTATTTATTCTTAAACAAGTTGGACTCGCGCAAATCAAATCGTTGTATGAACATTGGATGGTCATTAATTCAAAGATTAATTAATTGGATTAGACTGATTGACAGGATGCTTTGTGTGAATACTTGGATGTATTTGTATGAATAATGTATATCGGATGGATATTAGTCGGGTGGGGTAATTTTGGAAATTGTTGTAATAAATTTGGAATTTATTAAATTGGACCTGCGTGTCCAGCCTATCATCTCTTTACTCTTTGTATTTCTCTTCTCACCAATTCCCCTCAATGTAAATGAGGTTTCTTTTAGTATTATGTAATTGGGTAGAAGTATGTATAGTGCTAGCGGGAGAGAAGAAATTGAGAGATTTTTTCTAGGAACAAATTATGTTATATATCCATCCGCATATCATTATTAATTTATTTGCGCCTTATTATGCTTTTAGAATGCATGTTTAAGGGTGTATGATGATACCTAATCAAAGATAATAAATTGGTTTCCAATTTACGCGAAAAACCCTCACTTTAATATTAAGTGATTTCCTTCCATTGAGTGGTTCTCTCTCAAGATCCAAGATTGGCATTGGTTTTTTGGCCAAAGTCAAGGTCATTGTCCATCGCGGATGTGTTTGAACCACGAAAGCTTTGTTACATATTGCATGTCTTGGGCAGTTGTGACTTGTTGGCCAAAGTCAAGGTCACTTATGTACATCGACGTGGATTACGAAGCTTTCCCACTATCAATGGGTCACACTTAACTGGAATCATTAAGCTTATTGAGCCAAATCCAAGGCTTAGTTGATTCAGAGGAAAAGGTTAGGATGATATATTGGATATATGTTTTGGACTTGGAGGTCCACCAACCGGATCTAGGAATTGGATGGGATCCAATTGATCTTAGAGATCTACCTAATTAAGTTTCATACAGCTTGTTGGCCAAAGTCAAGGTTGTGTGTTATTTAACGGGATCCTAGCCCACTAGGAAACTAGGTTTCTCGATTACTCCACAGAGGGTTAGAGGCTCGTCGAAAAATATTGGGAGGCCAGTATTAAATTTACAATTTCGTTTAATACTTGCTTACATGCGCTCTTTTATTTTTATTTATCGTCGTTATAAATATATATTAGTTGGACTAATATCTTTTATTGCTTTCATTGAACAGTTGGACTGTTTTCACACTACTCCACTTGTAATTGGTTATATAGTTAGACTATAGTAACCATTGTATTTCGAGTGTACCCGAAATCGTTGATTGGATAGTTGGAATATTGCAATCGAGATGGCTGGAAAGATTAGCGTTAGGGACATCGTCATGGGCGATAATGTCTTTAACGGCTCAAATTTTCCAGATAGGGAGATGAACCTCAGGATAGTCCTAGGAGCCGAGAAGTCGCTCTATGTCATAGACAAACCTCTCAGGCCTGAGCCCGGAGTTGAGAAAATAGTAGAGCATGAGCTTTGGAAGACTCATCGTGATGATAACTTTAGTGCTCAATCCGTTATGCTTGCCGCTAGGGGTGGGCAAAAAAACCGACCGAACCGAACCAAACCGTAAACCGAACAAAACCGGACCGAATTTACGGTTTTTTTCCTAACGGTTCGGTTTGCGGTTCGGATTGGCCCACCCCAAACGGTTTACGGTTCGGTTCAGGACCTAATCCGAACCGCACCTGTTAAACCGAACCGAACCGTTATAATTAAAAAAATATAAATTTTTATAAAAAAATTTGTATTTTTCTTTTAATTTTATTCTATGTTTTCTTTTTATTAGTATGTTAATACTTTTATTCTTAAATTTTTGTTAATATATTTATTTTTTAATACTTTTATTCTTCAATTTATTTGTTTTATGGTAGCATATTATTCTTGAAAGTAAGATGTTGGATTTGTCTCTTAATTAGAATGATGGTAGCATCATTATTTGAAGTGATTTTTAAAAATACAAGAATTAATTGTGCCTCATTTTTCAATCCTTTATGGAGTGCGTATGTTCATTGGAGTCACAACTTACATCCTAGCACTTCATACAATTTGTTGGATAGACTAGTTTTTTTTTTTTTTTCTCACTTAAGTGGATGAAATTTTATTTTAAATATAATAATCCGTAAACCGAACCGAACCAATCCGTAAACCGCTGGTTTACAAAATTTTTAATCCGAACCAAACCATTATTTAATGGTTTGGTTTGAGAGGTAAAAAATCTGAACCGTAAAATATGGTTTAGTTCGGTTTTTAGCAAAAACCGAACCAAACCGAACCGCGCCCACCCCTACTTGCCGCAATGACACCTCAGTTTCGTCGTCAGAACAAAGGATTGGATCTTTATAGTATGATGTTGAAATTGAATGATCTTCACATATCTAACCTTAGATCTCAGAAGTATGAATTGTAAAAGAAGCTATTTTGCTCGCGTATGTCAGAGGGTATATATGTCGAGCACTATGTTCACAAATGATTACTGACATCGAACAGCTAGGTCAGTTGGGCATAAACTTCGAGGCCGAGACTTCCATAGATTTGATCTTACAGTCTCTGCCCGACTGCTGGGGCGGGTTCGTCATGAACTATAACATGATGAACCAAGAAAAGACTCTTGGAGAGTTGATGGCGATGCTGAAAGAAGCAGAGCCAGAGCTTCTAAAGGGCAAGAAGCGTGAGGCGCACCTTACTTCGACATCCTAGAAGGCCAAGGCTTGGCCGAAGGCTTCTGGGGGTGTGAAGAAAAGGAAGAAAAAATGGCAAGGCTAAATCATCACAGTCTTCTGGGAAGACTAAGGACATATCCCAAGACGTCTGCCTACATTGTAGCAAACGGGGTCACTGGAAGCGTGACTGTCGTGAGTACAAGGCGGAGTTGAAGGAAGTGAAGACGGGCAAGGCTCCGGCTTCAGGTATGTTTGTTATAAACATGTCCACTACTGGTTTTAAAAATTGGATTTTTGATTCTGGATGTGGTACTCACATATGTAATGATGTGCATCATCTGCTGATTAACAGGAGACTGGATTCTGTTGAGATCGACCTACGAGTTAGAAACGGGACGAGAGTCACTGTTTTGGCCGTAGGAACCTATGTTTTGTATCTGCCCTTGGGCATGTAATTACATTAGGTGACTATTATTTTGTACCTAGTTTGACTAAGGAACATCATCTTTGTATCTAGTTTAACCCGATACGGGTATACCTTTGTATTCCGGAACACTGGGTGTTTTATATATAAAGATGATCTTATGATATGTACAACAGATGTTAATAATGGTCTTTATATTTTGAATATAAATGAATCTCAAATATATAACATGACAAACAAAAAGCTCAAATTGAGTAAAACAGATTAAACTCATTTGTGGCATTGTTGTCTGGGACACATTAACATGACTCGTATATCCACACTTTCGAAGAGTGGATACTTGGACGGATTTGATCCTAATTCATATGATGTCTGTGAATCTTGTTTATTAGGCAAAGTGCCTAAAACACCTTTTAACGGTAAGGGTGTACGTGCCACCGAACTGTTAGCCCTCGTTCATAGTGAAGTATGTGGGATCATGTCTAACCATACTAGAGGTGGATATGAATACTTCGTAACCTTTACGGATGATGCATCGCGTTATGGTTAGGTGTATCTTATGAAACACAAGTCAGAAACTTTTGAGAAATTCAAAGAGTTTCGACACGAAGTAGAAAAACAGACCAGCAAAGTATTAAAACATTGCGGTTATATCATGGTGAAGAATACTTAAGCAATGAGTTTCTTGATTGCTAAAAGAATATGGTATTCTTTCACAGTGGACTCCTCCCGGAACATCTCATTTGAACGGTGTGTCCGAACGGAGAAACCGAACTTTGTTGGATATGGTAAGGTCAATAATGATCGTACTGAGCTACCAATTTTCCTCTGGGGATACGCATTGAACAATGCAATACTTATTTTGAATAAGGTTTCGTTAAAGTCTGTTGGACAGACTCCATATGAAATATGGATAGGAAAGAAACTGGTTTCTAATTCCTAAAGATTTGGGGATGCTGGGCATATGTTAAACTTTTGGATGGTACCAAACTAGAACCCAAATCGAATAAGTGCCTATTTATAATTGGTTATCCTAGGGAAACCAAATGATATTATTTCCACAACCCATAAGAGAATAAAATATTTGTTGCTCTCCATGCGGTTTTCCTTAGAGGATTTCCTAAATACAGTGGTAAGTGGGAGGAAAGTAGAACTCGATGAAAATCGGAGTGATACTATTCCTGGCACCGATCCCCTCACGGAACATGAACAGTTCATCAAGGATGAGACTATTCCACAATCTTCTAATACACAAGAACCGCGTAGGTCAGAGAGAGTCAGAAAACAACCTAAGAGGTATGGGTTTCTAATCTCACCTCATGTAGACATTAATCTTATTGAGGATAATAAACCGGCTACGTTTGAGGTAGCGATACAAGGTATCGACTCTGCTTTATGGCAAGGTGCTATGAAGTCCGAAATGGATTCCATGTATACAACCAAGTTTGGACACTGTTTGATGTACCAGAAGGCATTGTGCCTATTGGTAGCAAATGAGTCTTCATGGTGAAGACAGACATGGATGGCAACATACAAACGTACAAAGTTAAACTTGTAGCGAATGGGTATCGTCATCAACATGGTGTCGATTACGACAAAACCTTTTACCCGTTGCCATGATTAAATCCATTCGGATAATGCTTCCTAAAAATGCATATTTCGATTATGAAATATGGCAAATGGACATCAAAACCGCTTTTCTTAACGAAAACCTTTTGGAGGATGTTCATATACAACACCCTGACGATTTTGTCGTGGCAAAACATGCAAACAAGGTTTGCAAGTTAAATCGATCCATTTATGGATTGAAGCAAGCATTGCGTTCTTGGAACCAATGTTTTGATAAGATCATAATGGTATATGGTTTCATTCAAAACGATGATGATTCTTGTGTATATAAGAAGGTTAGTGTGAGCGCACTGACATTGATTGTCCTATACGTTGATGATTTATTGCTTCTTAGCAATGACATTCCCATACTAAAATCGGTGAAAGTTTGGCTTTCATTAAAATTCTCCATGAAATTCTTGGGAGAGGCAACCTTTATTCTAGGAATAAGGATCTACTGAGATAGATCTAAAAGTTGTTGGCACTCTCCGTGAACTCGTACATTGACAGTGTTGAAGAGATTCAACATGGATCAGTCCTAGAAAGAACTGCTTCCAGTATAACATGGCGTCTCTCTATATAAGGACATATGTCTTGAAACTAAAGATGAAAGAGATGCAATGAATCGGATCCCTTTCGCTTAAACAGTCGGATCGATCATGTATGCTATAACATGTACGCGACCTGGTGTCTCATATGCTTTTAGCATCTGCAGTCACTATCAGGCCGATCCAAGTGATGGTCACTGGATTGATGTTAAGAACATCCTTTAGTATCTTAGACGAACTAAGGATGCTTTCTTAGTTTATGGAGATGGAGAACTTGAGGTGACAGAGTTCACCGATGCAAGTTTCCAAACTGATAAAGATGACTGTAAGTCGCAATAAGGGTACATATTTTGTTTGAACAACGGAACAATGAGCTGGAAATCTTCCAAGCAAGATATTGTTACTGATTCAACAACAAAAGCGGAATACATTGTTGCGACTGAGGCAGCAAAAGAAGCATTTTGGATCTATAAAATTCCTAATTGGATTAGGAGTAGTTCTGTTAGCAGCTGAGTTGGGCTACAGCACAGGCTAAGTGTTGGTTTTATTCTAGGTCCCAAGATCATCAAACAAGCATGAATATTAGTGTGAATACATCAAAGGAGGTAGCAGAATACTCACATCGATCGGTTGTGCGAAACGACGAACAAAACTCCAAGATTGCTCACTGATTTAGGCGCCCACTGCAGCAGAATTTCAGTCCACTGTCTTCTGTTTTGAGCTGAGATTTGAGCTCGAATTTGCGTCGAACGATTCCCGGCTCGTGGGTGAGTTTCCCTAACACCTTCGTAAGTCTCTCGGAATGCTAGCTCCGCTTGATTTTGCCACAAAATCAAGGCACAAAGCTTCCCTTAACTCACTCACGGCAATGATGAACAAAACCAGTGAGCTTTTTGCCACAATGGGCGTGAATGTGAGAGAGTGTGGAGAGAAGAAGAAATGTGATAGTTGATTAGAAAAGTGCAAATGTTTGGTTTATATATTTTCCAAAATATATTAATGATTTACCAATTAATTTTCCAAAAGTCAAATGGTGTAATCATTTAATTGATTTCTAAAATCATTCATTTACCAAACTTCCAACCACTCCACTAACTCACATCAAGTCACATCTTTCATTCAATCAAGTGACAAGTATCACATCACTCAAAGTGACATTTGATTTGACGCTTGATGTGACGAATGATTTGACGCTTGATGTGACTTGCGTGCCGCACTCGAATTCGAAATACGAATGCGCTCGCAATCACTCTCGGGCTCGGGTTCGCTAATTCCTAATTAGCGAATTTTCCGTTGCGTCGCAATTAAATGATTACGCCTAGCGAATCCACTATTCACGTCGCTAACGAATTAATTCTAAATTAATTCGCTCGCCCGAATTAAAATCCAATTTCAATTCCGCGTCAAAATCCAATTTCGTTCAATATATCGAATATATTAACTTTACCGATTAATTCCGAATTAATCGTTTTCTCTCTTTAGACGATATTTTATCCTAGATAAAATATCTCCGTAATTAATCCAAGATTAATTTTCTCTCTCATCAAATTAATCCCAGATTAATAAATGTGCGAGTCATACGTCATCGGTGTATCATTGGGAAGCGACCCATGAGATCCCCGGATATGTTGGCAGTAAATCGGTCGTCGGACTATCCGAACACGTAAGTACCAATACCACGTTTACACCGATTCACAAGACAAGGTTGCCTCTAGCAAACGCCATGCCTACCCAATTCTCCGGAAATATTCTTACAGGAATATATAGATCTGTATCAGGCGTAGTATACAGTAGTATTGTGCATATCGGCCCAGTATCGGATAGTCACGTGCTAGGCCTGGGGCTGGATAAGTGTCTGCCCCGTACGAAGCACATGTCGGATGTCTGGTAACTAGTCTCTATAATCGGATATACATGACCTTGTCATAATATCCCGATGGCTGCAGCACCTCAGAGTACTAATACCGTATCCTGCGTGACATCATCTCCACTATGACTGGAGTGATACTTCCGTCTTGACATCACACCCAATACTCTACGATTCTCAATATACTCAGCTTCGGCGTACACAGAACCGGTTAGAGTCCTAGACGACCTCAACTAAAGTATATTGATTGTCGTAAGCATTAGCGGTGCAAGTCTCAGGTTAAGACCAAATACACCTACCCTGATGTCGGACTCCCATAGACACATAGTCATAATACCAATGGGATTCCGAGGGGTCTATCCAGAGCGAAGCTGTTTCCCGTACCATCGGTGAAACACAACCTCCTATCGCACTTGCATGAGTATCCAATACCCAAATATATGAGAACTATGCTGTTGTGCCCTCACAACGCGCACAAGTGCAATACTAGCCTATTCCGCATTATCGATGTCCAGTCTCGATAATACTACGACTAGGGATATTTAATGATTAATCCTTCGTGGACTGATACTGTCTCATATCATCTCAATCCAGGAACTAATCATATGGACCTCTCTCTTCATTTATATATCTAAGGTGATCTAATCACAAATGATGAGAGTGCAATTTCCTTGTCACATAGTTAATTTGTACAACATCACTATGATCTGTACAAATAGTGACGCTATGGGTCATATTATCCAACAATCTCCCACTTGGCACATAGCCAGTCACTCAAGTGTCGTACACCCGAACTATGTACGGTTCGCTCAAATTGCTGAGAAAAGGTTTTCGTCAGCGGATTTCCATGATTATCGTCTGACGCGATTTATACGATCATCACATCGCCACGATGTATGATCCGAACGAATCAGATGAATATAGAAGTATATATCTGGATCGTCGATGAGACCTTTAATTCCTTAGCCTTGTGCTGACGCCTAGCTCAGCTGCTAACAGAACTATATCTAATCTAATTAGATTTATTATCGACCCAAATGGCTTCTATTGCTGCCTCAGCCGCAGCAATAATCCGCATTTGTTGTTTATTCGGCAACAGTATCTTGCTCGGAAGATTTCCAGCTCACTGTCCCGTTTTTCAAACTTTATAGTACCGTAGTATTAAACTGTTTGGAAACTTGCAGCAGTGATCCCAGTCACTTCAAGTTCTCCTTCTCCATAGTTTTAGACAACATCTTTAGTTCTCTAAGATACTAATAGATGTCCTTAACTTCAATCCAGTGACTATCACTTGGATTGTCCTGATTGTGACTCCATATGCTCAAAGCGTATGAGACACCATATCAAGTACATTTTAAATGTACAATTTCCCAGAGAGTGTTAACAACTCCAAATCTATCCCAGTAGATCTTTATTCCTTGAATAAAGGTTGTTACTCCCCAGAATTCTACGGAGAATATCTATGAAAGCCAAGCTTCCACCAATTGCTTTATGGGAATTTCACTGTCAGTGCGCTCCCACTAACCTCCTTATATACACAAGAATTATTTCGTTTTGAGTCAAATCATAAACCATTATGATTATTTCAAAACGTCAGTTCCAAGAACCTTATGCTTGCTTCAATCCAAACATGGATCGAATAACCCGCAAACCTTGTTTGTCGGTTATACAAAATCGTCAGGATGTTGTAAGCATCCTCCAAAAGGTTTCCTTTTCAGGAAGGCGATTTTGATCTTTAACTGACACATTTCATAAATGAAATATGCAGTATCAATAAGCATCATCAAAATGGATTTACTATGGCAACAGGTAAAAGGTTGAACCGTTATTAACATAACGTTGATAACGATACCTTTCCGTCACAAGCCTAGCTTTGTACGTTGGTATGTTGCCATCCATGTATGTCTTCCTTGAAGACGTTTACAGTACCAATAGGCACAATGCCTTGCGGTACAACAACTAGTATCCAAACATAGTTGTTATACATGGAATCCATTTCGGACTCATGGCACTTTGCCATAAAAGGGAGTTGATACCTTGTATCACTTCCTCGTACGTAGTCGGTTGGTATACCTCCATAAGATTTACATCTTTAAGGGGTTACTTCAGAAACCCATACCCCAGGTTGTTTTCTGATTCTCTCCGATCTACGCGGTTCTTGTGTATTTGAAGATTAATGGTTTAGTTTCATCATTGATGAACTATTTGTGTTCCATTATGGACTTCGTGCCTTGAATAGTATTACTCCGATTTTCATCGAGTATCACTATCCTCCCACTGACCACTGCATATCGGTATTCCTCTTTGGAAAACCGCATGGTGAGCAACAATCATATTGTTCTCATGCGAGATTTATAAGTACTATACTTATGGTTTCCCTTAGGATAACCTATATTTGGCACTTATCCAATTTGGGTCTTAGTTTGGTATCATCCAAACGTTATGCCCGGCATACCCAAATTATTAGGAATGAGAAACCATGTTTCTTTCCTGTTCATATCCAATATGATATCTGTCAAACAGATTTATATGGAACCTTATTCTAAATAAGTTTTGCACTGTTAATACATATCCTGTTGAAGGAAATGATAGCTCAGAGCGACTCGTGATAAACCTTATCATGTCCAACAAAATTCGGTTTTCGTTCGGACACACCGTCTAACTGACGTGTCTCGGGAGGAGTCCTCATCTGAAAGAATACTATACTCTTTCATGTATGTTTGTTGAAACTTACTGCTTAAGTATTTTCATTACGGTCTTACCGTGACGGCATAATACTATAGTCGATCTGTTTATCTACTTCGTGTCGAAACTCTAAAAGTTTCCGATCTGTGTTCTTCAAAAGAAACACATAACCATAACGTGATGCCACATCCGTTAAGGTCACGAAACATTCATGTTCACATCTAGCCTAGCTAGATATGGGCCCACTAACTTCACCATGAATAGGGCTAACAGATCGGTGGCACTTACACTATTACCAAGTAAACAGTGTTTTAGGTACTTTACCTAACAAACTAGATTCGTAGACTTTATTTGAATAGTCAAATCAGTCCTAGTACCCACTCTTCAAAAGTGCGGATATACGAGTCTTGTTTAATTGTGTCCCAGACAACAATGCCACAAATAAGTCTCTATTGATCAAATCAATTTGAGCTATTTATTTGTCATTTTATATGTTTGAGATTTTAATTATATTCAAAATATAAATTCTGTTATTCACATCTAATGTGTTTATCTCAGTATCATCTTTATATAATGAAACACTTAGTGTTCTAGAATATAAAGGTTTATCCACAATGGATTAAACACTGATATAGAGATAATGTCTCTAGTCAAACTAGTTACATTATAACAGTTCCTAATTTAAGTACACACCCGAAGGGTAGTTCCTAAACTTAGGTATCTACGGTCGAAACAGCGACTTCCGTCCCGTTTCCGATTCGCAGAGCAATCTCAGCTTGAAGTCAGTATCCTGCTCAAAGCAGATTCTGAACATCAATACATATATTTTATGTACCACACTAAGTATTTAAAATCTAATTTCAATACTAGTAGTGAACATAACTTTGACAATCATTTTTAAAGTAAGAGCCTTGCCCTTTCTTTAATTCCTTCGTGTCTGCCATATCCAAATGGTAGTCACTTTGGGATATGTCAATTATCCTTTTCAATATTTCAGGAACCTTAGGCCAAGCCTTGGGTTTTTAGAATATCGAAACAATGTGCACCTCGTGCTACATGCCCAATTGCAAATTTTGACTTTATCTCCTCTAGAATAGTCAATTAATTCTCCAAGAATTATAATTGCAATTTTAATACTTCTTAAATCTAAAATTAGATTTATGACAAGTATATTAAATTAAGCACTAAAGTCATCATCACATAAATCTTCCAAAGATTTTATGCTCTACTTATATTGCTTAATTTTGGGCTTAAGGTATAATAAGTTATTTTATCAAATAAAGTAACCTATTATTTATTCCCAATTTGAAAATTAAATCATTTAAAATATTTTAATCCCAGATTATATTTTAAATATCCAACTTTTCAATTTTATCTTGATTACAATAGTCCAACTATTTAATCAACGATTAGTGGTACTATATATATTATAATGATTATAATAGTCCAACTATATAATCAAATATAATCCAAATTAATTAACCTCAATTACATTGATTACTATAATCCAATTATAAAATCAACTGTAAACTGAAATTAATTAATTCAAATATATTGATTAATATAATCCAATTATATATAATCAACTATAATACAGTCCAACTGTTTATTAAAACAACATTAAATATTAGTCCAACTAATACTTTAATATATGACGAGTGATATTTGTTTGAGCGCGTATGGCGAGTAATTGAACGAATATTGCAAATTCAATTCTTGCCTCCCACTATTTTTCGTCGAGCCTCTAACCCTCTGTCGAGTACTCGGGAAACCGTGTTTCCTAGTGGGCTAGGATCCCGTTAAATATCACACAATCTTGACTTTGGCCAACAAATTGTATGATAATTAACTAGGTAGATCTCTAAGATCAATTGGATCTAATCCAACTCCTAGATCCAGTAGGTGGACATCCAAGTCCTAAACATATATCTTATATATGCCTATATATCCAATATATACCCTAACCTTTTTCCTCTGAATCAACTAGGCCTTGGCTTTGGCACAACAAACCTAATGATCCCAGTCAAGCGCGGACCCATTGACCATGGAAGCTTCGTAATCAATGTCGATGGACAAGAAGTGGTCTTGACTTTGGCCAACAAACCACAACTTGGACAAGACACCAATATGGAACAAAGCCTCGTGATTCAAACACATCTTCGACGGACAAGGGCTTGACTTTGGCCAACAACCCATGCCAATCTAGGATCTTGAGTAAGAATCACTCAATGGAAGGAAAAGACGCATGATATTTGATGAGGGCTTTTCGCGTGCAAATTGGCTACCAATTTCATTATCTTTGTTAAGGTCTCATCATCATACACCCTTAAACATGCATTCTAAATACATAATAAAGCGAGTATGAAATAAAATAATAATGATATGCGGATGGATACTTAACACATTGATCCTAGATCAAATCTCTCCCTTTCTCACTCAAGCTAGCACTTGTATTACTTCTACCCCTTACACTACACTTCTAAAGAAACCTCATTTACATTGAGGGGAATAGGTGAGAAGAGAATACAAAGAGAATAGAGGTGATAAGGCTGGACACGCAGGTCCAATTTAATAAATCGAATTTATTACAACAATTTCCAAAATTGCCCCCACCCGACTAATATCCATCCGATATACATTATTCATTCATCACAACCATGTATTCACACAAAGCATGTTATCAATCAATCTAATCAAATTAATTAATCTGATAATTATGTGATCATCCAATGTTCAAACAACGATTTGATTTTGGTCGAGTCAAACTCGTTTTTGCGAATAAGTACTCAAAGTACGAATTCTTGAATTAAATTAAACTACATCATTAAATCCAATTTAACATGTATTTAATACTAATTCACTATTCAATTCCAAATTAAATATTACACTTTATTTAATAAACCTTTAACGACTTAAATTCCAAATTAATCGTGTCGGGTCTCAAAGCCCGATTAACGTCCAACGTCAATTCAATTCAAGTCTAATGGGCTTTAATTAATTTCTTTAAGGCGTGGGCTTCGGCAACCAAAGCCCAATCAAGGAGTAACCCCATAAGCCCAGAAATCAATTTAGGCCCATTAGGCCCAATTAAACTTTAAAGGTTTATAAGTTGTATTTGGGCTTAACGGAAGTGGCTTTGGGCCCAATTGGATCCAATCCAATTTGTCCAAATCCAACTTTGTACAACAAAGCCCAATAAGCCCATTTACAACATAATAAGCCCAAATCCAATTTAAGGCCTAATTATTAAATTACACAAATCCAATTTCGCAATTTAATTACCTAAAGTGCATTACATGATTAATCACCCAAATCAATATTTCCAAAACATTAATTAGTCCAATTAATCATGCTAACATCATCATCACATGTCCAACACACTTAATGAAAAATCAAACCATTTACATGCTTCCAAAGTCTCGGCCAAAGAAGGTAATTTTTCCGATTTGAATTCAATCCAATTAATTACACAATCGACATCGAATTAACTTCCCGAATGATTTCATACACATCCAATGTTCAAAATCAAAAAATCCAAGACATTATAGGGCATAATGCATTCGGCCACCTTAAGGAAATTGGGGATTTTTGTTCAATTCAAAATTCAATCCAATTAATCTTAAATTAACATCATCCTATATGATTCCAATTCATCCAATGAATCAAAATCAAAAAATTCCAAATTCCAAATAACCCTAAACTTTCGGCCAACACATATATTTTGGGGAAAATTATTCCAAATCAATTTTCATGAAATTGATCCAATCAAACTTCAATTCAACATCATTTAAACATGCTTAATCAAACAATTTAACTAAATCATGCTCAAAATCAATTTACCCAAATTTTAAGCCCTAAAATTTCATGCTTGAACCTAGGCTCTTGATGCCATTGTTGGTTTTATTCTAGGTCCCAAGATCATCAAACAAGCATGAATAAGTGTGAATACATATCAAGGAGTTGCGGAATACTCACATCGATCGGTTGAGACGAAACGACGACAAAACTCCAAGATTGCTCACTGAATTTAGGCGCCCACTGCAGCAGAATTTCAGTCCACTGTCTTCTGTTTTTAGCTTGAGATTTGAGCCTCGAATTTCGTCGAACGATTCCCGGCTCGTGGGTGAGTTTCCCTAACACCTTCGCAAGTCTCTCGGAGTGCTAGCTCCGCTTGATTTTGCCACAAAATCAAGGCACAAAGCTTCCCTTAACTCACGGCAATGATGAACAAAACCAGTGAGCCTTTTGCCACAATGGGCGTGATGTGAGAGAGTGTGGAGAGAGAAGAAAATGTGATAGTTGATTAGAAAAGTGTAAATGTTTGGTTTATATATTTTCCAAAATATATTAATGATTTACCAATTAATTTTCCAAAAGTCAAATGGTGTAAATCATTTAATTGATTTCTAAAATCAATTCATTTACCAAACATTCCAACCACTCCACTAACTCACATCAAGTCACATCTTTCATTCAATCAATGACAAGTTGTCACATCACTCAAAGTGACATTTGATTTGACGCTTGATGTGACGAATGATTTGACGCTTGATGTGACTTGCGTGCCGCACTCGAATTCGAAATACGAATGCGCTCGCAATCACTCTCGGGCTCGGGTTCGCTAATTCCTAATTAGCGAATTTTCCGTTGCGTCGTAATTAAATGATTACGCCTAGCGAATTCACTATTCACGTCGCTAACGAATTAATTCTAAATTAATTCGTTCGCCCGAATTAAAATCCAATTTCAATTCCGCGTCGAAATCCAATTTCGTTCAATATATCGAATATATTAATTTACCGATTAATTCCAAATTAATCGTTTTCTCTCTTTAGACGATATTTTATCCTAGATAAAATATCTCCGTAATTAATCCCAGATTAATTTTCTCTCTCATCAAATTAATCCCAGATTAATAATGTGCGAGTCATACGTCATCGGTGTATCATTGGGAAGCGACCCATGAGATCCCCGGATATGTTGGCAGTAAATACGGTCGTCGGACTATCCGAAACACGTAAGTACCATACCACGTTTACACCGATTCACAAGACAAGGTTGGCTTCTAGCAAAGCGCCATGCCTACCCAATTCTCCGGAAATATTCTTACAGGAATATATAGATCTGTATCAGGCGTAGTATACAGTAGTATTGTGCATATCGGCCCAGTATCGGATAGTCACGTGCTAGGCCTGGGGCTGGATAAGTGTCTGCCCCGTACGAAGCACATGTCGGATGTCTGGTAACTAGTCTCTATAATCGGATATACATGACCTTGTCATAATATCCCGATGGCTGCAGCACCTCAGAGTACTAATACCGTATCCTGCGTGACATCATCTCCACTATGACTGGAGTGATACTTCCGTCTTGACATCACACCCAATACTCTACGATTCTCAATATACTCAGCTTCGGCGTACACAGAACCGGTTAGAGTCCTAGACGACCTCAACTAAAGTATATTGATTGTCGTAAGCATTAGCGGTGCAAGTCTCAGGTTAAGACCAAATACACCTACCCTGATGTCGGACTCCCATAGACACATAGTCATAATACCAATGGGATTCCGAGGGGTCTATCCAGAGCGAAGCTGTTTCCCCCGTACCATCGGTGAAACACAACCTCCTATCGCACTTGCATGAGTATCCAATACCCAAATATATGAGAACTATGCTGTTGTGCCCTCACAACGCGCACAAGTGCAATACTAGCCTATTCCGCATTATCGATGTCCAGTCTCGATAATACTACGACTAGGGATATTTAATGATTAATCCTTCGTGGACTGATACTGTCTCATATCATCTCAATCCAGGAACTAATCATATGGACCTCTCTTCATTTATATATCTAAGGTGATCTAATCACAAATGATGAGAGTGCAATTTCCTTGTCACATAGTTAATTTGTACAACATCACTATGATCTGTACAAATAGTGACGCTATGGGTCATATTATCCAACACTAAGGAATTACGATCTCATCAATGACCTGTATGTACTTCAATGTTTCATCTGATTCGAGAGATCACTATCGTGGCGATGTTGAAGATCGAAAAGAATCGTATCAGATGATAACCTTGCAAATCCGCTGACGAATGATATCTCAGCAAAAGTTTGAGCGACCCGTACATATCAAGTGTTTTTTGGACACTTGAGTGATGGATATAGGCCAATTGGGAGATTGTTGGACAATTAATGACCCATAGCATCACTATTTGAAAAGGAAATTACTCTTTTATCATTTTGTAATTGGATTACTTGGATATATAAATGATAAAGAATCCATATGATTAGTACCGGATTAATAAGATATGAGACAGTATTAATCCACGAAAGGTTTAATCATTAAATATCCTAGTCGTAGTATTATCGAGACTGGACTCGATAAGTGAAATAGACTAGTATTACACTTGTGCGCGTTATGGAAGCTTAACGGCATAGTTCTCATATATTTAAGTATTGGATTTTATGCAAGTGTGATAGGAGGTTCTGTTAGCTGTTGGACCAAAAACAGCTTCGCTCTGGATAGACCCCTCAGAATCTCATTGGTAGTAAGACTATGTGTATATAGGAATCTGAATCAAGGTAGGTGTATGTGGTTTTAACCTGAGACTTGCATCGCTAATACTTGCGACAATCAGTATACTTTGGTTTTGGTCATCCGGAGCTTTAACAGGTTCTATGAATGCCTCTTCTGGGTATACTGAGAATCGTAGTGTATTAGGTGTGATGTCAAGATGTAAGTATCACTTCAGTCATATGGAGATGATGATTACGCAAGGATACAGAACTAGTACTCTTAAATGCTGCAGCTATCGGGTGTGATCTTTGAAGATCTTTCAATTTCATTATCATACTTTAAGGATCTAATCCTTAGTTCTGATTCAGAAATTAAGGAGTCTATTGCGGTAAGTATAATGGATTAAGCACTAAAGTTATCATCACATTAATCTTCCAAAGATTATACTCTACAATTTGCTTAACTCCTGGCTTAGGCCTAATATGTTATTTTATCAAATAAAGTAACTTATTAGTTTTCAGGACTTTCCTGAAATTATTCCCAATTTGAAAATTAAACTATTTAAATACATTTTCCCTAGGATCATGTTTTAAATGCTAATCTTTCAATTATATCTTGATTTTAATAGTCCAACTATTTAATCAACGATTTATGTACTATTTATTATAATGATTATAATAGTCCAACTATTTAATTAACTATAATTTAATAGATTAAAATCAATTATATTGATTACTATAATCCAATTATAAAATCAACTATAAATGAATAGTTTGAATACAGTCCAACTGTTAATTAAAACAACGATTAAATATTAGTCCAACTAACATTTAATTTATTTAACGACGAATGATATTTGTGATTGAGCGCGTATGGCAAGTAATTAAACGAATATTGCAAATTCAATTTTTGCCTCCCACTATTTTTCGGCGAGGCTCTAACCCTCTGTCGAGTACTCGGGAAACCGTGTTTCCTAGTGGGCTAGGATCCCGTTAAATATCACACAATCTTGACTTTGGCCAACAAATTGTATGATAATTAACTAGGTAGATCTCTAAGATCAATTGGATCCAATCCAATTCCTAGATTCAGTAGGGGGACATCCAAGTCCGAAACATATATCTTATATATGCTAATATATTCAATGTATTACCTAACCTTTTTCCTCTGAATCAACTAAGCCTTGGCTTTGGCACAACAAACTTAGTGATCCCAATCAAGCGTGACCCATTGACCATGGAAAGCTTCGTAATCAATGTCGATGGACAAGAAGTGGTCTTGACTTTGGCCAACAAACCACAACTTGGACAAGACACCAATATGGAACAAAGCTCTCGTGATTCAAACACATCCTCGACGGACAAAGGCCTTGACTTTGGCCAACAAGCCAATGTCAGTCTCGGATCTTGAGTGAGAATCACTCAATGGAAGGAAAAACGCTAAATATTATTCGAGGGTTTTTCGAGTGCAAATTGGCAACCAATTTATTATCTTTGTTAAGGTCTCATCATCATACACCATTAAACATGCATTCTAAACACATAATAAAGCGCGTATAATAAAATAATAATGATATGCGGATGGATACTTTACACAATGATCCTAGATCAAATCTCTCCATTTCTCTCTCCCGCTAGCACAAATATTTCTTCTACCCGTTACACTACACTTCTAAAGAAACCTCATTTTTTATTGAGGGGAATAGGTGAGATGAGAATACAAAGAATATGGAGGTATAAGGCTGGACACGCAGGTCCAATTAATAAATCAAATTTATTACAACAATTTCTAAAATTGCCCCACCCATCTAATATCCATCCGATATACATTATTCATGCATCGAAACCATGTATTCACACAAGCATGTTATCAATCAATCTAATCAAATTAATTAATCTGATAATTAGTGATCATCCAATGTTCAAACAACGATTTGATTTTGTTCGAGTCAAACTCGTTTTGCGAATAAGTACTCAAAGTACGAATTCTTGAATTAAATTAAACTACAAAATTAAATCCAATTTAATATGTATTTAATACTAACTCATTATTTAATTCCAAATTAAATATCACACTTTATTAATGAACTTTTACGACTTAAATTCCAAATTTAATCGTTACGGGTCTCAAAGCCCGATTAACGTCCAACGTTAATTTAATTAAAGTCCAATGGGCTTTTAATTAATTTCTTTAAGGCGTGGACTTTTGGTCAATCTCGGGTCAAACCCAATAACCAAAATCCAATCCGGGAGTTACCCCATAAGCCCAGAAATCAATTTTGGCCCATTAGGCCCAATTAACTTTAAGGGTCCATTAGTCGCATTTGGGCTTTATGGAAGCGGTTTTGGGCCCAATTGGATCCAATCCATTTGGCCTAAACCTAACTTGGTACAACCAAGCCCAATAAACCCAATTACAACACAACAAGCCCAAATCCAATTTAAGGCCCAAATAATTAAATTCCAAAAATCCAATTTCCAATTTAATTACACTAAGTGTATTACATAATTAATCACCCAAATTAACATTTCTAAAGCATTAATTTACACAATCAATCATGCTCAATTACAACAAAACATGTCCAACATATTTCATCAAAAATCAAACCCATTATCACATGCTACATGTCTCGGCCAAGGGGGAATTTTATGCCCAAATCAAATCCAATCCAATTAAATTCAATTCAACATTAAATCAATATCCCCAAATGATTTCCAACACATCCAATGATCAAAAAATCAAAAATCCAAGACAATTAGGGTTCCTTAACTTTCGGCCAAGCTAAGATAATTGGGGAAAATTGTTCCAAACAATTTTTCAACAAATTGATCCAATCAATCCTCAATTAAAACACATTTAAACATATTAATTCATCCAATTTCATAAATCATGCTCAAACACATTTTTACCCAAATTTTAAGCCTAAACAATTTCATGTTTAACCTTGCTCTGATACCATTGTTGGTGTTTGCTAAGGTCCCAATATCATTAAACAAGCATGAAATAAGTGCGAATACAAATCAACGAAGTTACGGAATACTCACATCGATCGGTTGACCGACGTGCGAGGCAACAAAACTTTGATTCTGCCTCATGAAGTCACGGCAGTGAGCTGCATCCAGTCCATTGTTTTCGGCCATGTGTCTTCAAGTTTTGAGCTCCAAGCTTCGTCAAACGATTCCCGGCTCATGGGTGGACTTCCCTATCACCTTCGCATGTCTCTCGGAGTGCTAGCTCTTGTGATTTTTGCCACAAAAATCACCACTTTTGCTTCCCATCTTCTCGGGAAAACCAGCAGAAAACAGCCCCAAG